>JANFAE010000301.1:0-130935 GCA_024613145.1 Pisolithus marmoratus | reverse complement strand
GGGAGGGTGCCAGCAATGTATATCTAGCCATGTACAAGGTTTCAACTCCATCCAATAAGTATTGCATGTGCTAGAAGGCAGCCGAGTTTTTGGACCGTGGGAAAGTGGCCGAAGATTTTAGGAGACTTGCAAAACATATCAAAAACTCACCATAGCACAACACACAGCAACTCTGCTGCCCTCATAATTTGGGGAATGCATATTAGGCCATGTCTGATTATACTTCCACCAGTAATTGGATCATACAATCCTTCCAAGTGTCACAGGTGTAAAATGGATGTGAGGTGTCTAGCAAATACTTGCTGCAAGATTCAACCTCACTGTTGGGACATTCTTGGTTTCAAATTATTCTGGGGCAAGATCAGGTATGTGAATAAGCATGGAGGGTGTGAAACACATGGGGGAGTCTGTCTATAATCTTATTTCAATGATCAGGATCTTGTGTGTGTGCTATGGTGAGTTTTTGATATGTTTTGCAAGTCTCCTAAAATCTTCGGCCACTTTCCCACGGTCCAAAAAACTCGGCTGCCTTCTAGCACATGCAATACTTATTGGATGGAGTTGAAACCTTGTACATGGCTAGATATATTGCTGGCACCCTCCCCAGCAATTAAAATAGAAGTTATTAATGTGGCTGATGTGTGATTCCCATCTGAAGAAAAAGGTGAAAAAGTGAACCAACACCTCATCTGTCATCTAAACCACCAAAATGGTTTTGCATGGACCTTATACCATGCACCATCCCTGCTCCCAGGCCATTGGAATTCACACCAGGTTGCAGGATACAAGTCTGCAGGAGGAGGGGTGGGGAACCTGATCATACTCAAGAAGGGATGCCTCTGTGATTAGTGATGTTGATAGGTGTAGGAGAATATCATGGGGCCTGGGCTGAAATTTTCATGATGATATGTAAAGGACTGCAACATAGGAACAGATTTCGCATTTTTTACCCCTATGAATATTTACACCCATTTTAATGGCCTAGTTTGTATCATATGTGTGTGTCTATCTAAGGGGGAACATGTTCCAGATGTATTTGGATACATTAGAGCATGTTACAATGGCATGGAGGAAGTGTGGGTGAGGCGAAATAAAGCCCGATGAGTCCGCTTTTTTGCTTACATAATCAAAAAAGCGGAGAGAGGAAGCTATGACACAGCCACAGTGTGGGGAAGGCCCAGGCTTGTGGGGCACCCCCTGGTTACTAAGCAAGTGTAGCACTTTGGCGTCGTTAGTGCCATGTGACTGCTGATGTATGTGACACTACAGCTCCCACTCGAGGAGGTCACACGTTGCAGCACAGTCGAAACACCCAGCAGCACTCTCGGAGGCATACTAGGCCTATACTTGGACGGTATAACACCTTGGAGTGCTTTTATTCTGTATTATGTTGCTTAATGAATATTTTTGGGCTTGGATACACCCTTCCTTCCCCCTACCTCTGGCGTTTTGGAGCGCGATATCTCACCACCGACGCGTCAAGCCTCTCGTAAATTTGGATTCTGATTCTCCTCGACGAGGACCTTTCAAACGGGTATGTTTCGCATTGCAGTCGCTGCCACCGTTATAGAGATATAGCCGTTTTTGTGGATAGAGGCATATTTGGACAATTTAGAGGATTTCTCGCAAGCAGGAACACTATTGAGTCGATTCTTTTTCTTTATGCTCCCTAAACTTCACTCTACCGGTTCCCTTGTTTTGTATCATAGCGCTCAGCCCTTCACTGTCGGCCCCCTACCCTCCTCCTCCCCCAACACTGCTCACGCGATATCTCTACCACCGACGCGTTCTACCCTCTCGCAAACTTGGATTCTAGATCTACTCGACGAGAGCTTTTGAACAATACCTTTGTATTGCTGTCGCTGCTGCCGTTCAGGAGTTATGGCCATTTTTGTGGATATAGGCATATTAGGACGGTTTTATGGATATCTCAAGAATGTGTGCACCTATCGCCTCAAACTCTTTTTCTCCATCCTCTGGATAGTCCCCTCTACCAATTCCCTCTGCTTTTGTAGTGTTGTGCTGAGCCGTTGTGCATCAGCACATGTCCTCCCTCCAACCCCGTGCCGTGTTTGGTGCGTAACTCATGCAATGCCAGTATAAATCATTTCGCTTTTCTCATGCGTGACTCTCCTAGATGAACCCTACCGGATGATATACAAGAATAGCGTGCGCATTCACAGTTCCAAACTTACTTGGATTTTTGTGTCTAAGCAGGGTGGGGGAGGTCAGGACCATGTATCTCACGGATTTTTGCGCCGGGACTTTCAGTTTTTGCAGGCTGGTACTACCCATTCATAGCTACCTGGTGACATCTACATTATGATGATATGCTCAGTGGTTCAAGAGATATTCACTTTTCTGTATGAAGGCCTACTGTGAGTCATTCATGGCAGCATATCTCTTTGGATTTGCCAATGAAATATGTAAGGTTACTACAATGTTGGTAATCAAAGGTACACTTTTGTTGGTAGTCAAAAATGCGAAAATTGATTAGGAAATCCCTAGTAGAACACTAATGAAAACACTATACTTAGACGGTAGTCAAAAAAGTGGAATTTACTACACTTCTGGTAAGCAAAAGTGTACACACCACTACACTAATGAAATGCTAATAAACACTACACTCAGTTGGGTAGTAAAAAAAGCGGACTTCACTACACTTTTGGTAATCAAAGTGTACACAACACAACCCTAATGAAACACTACCAAACACTACACTTAGTTGGTAGTCAAAAAAGCAGAGTTTACTACACTTCTGGTAATCAAATTGTACACACCACAACACTAATGAAATACTAATAAACACTACATATAGTTGGTATCAAAAATGTGGACTTTACTACACTTTTGGTAATCAAAATTGTACACACCTCAACACCAATGAAACATTAATAACAGTACACTTAGTTGGTAGTCAAAAAAGTGGACTTTACTACACTTTTGATAATCAAAACTGCACACAACCACCACACTAATGAAATACCAATAGACACTACACTTATTAGGTAGTCAGGAATGCAGACTTTTACAACACTTTTGGCAATCAAAAGTGTACACACCCCTTCACTAATCAAACACTAATAGACACTACTCACATCTTAGGTAGTCAGAGATGTGAAGTTTACAACACCTTTGGTAATCAACAGTGTACACATCACTTCACTAATCAAACACTAATAACACTGAACTCATTCTGTATCCAAAAATGCAAAGTTTACTACACTTCACTAATAAACCCTAATAAACACTGTGCATCTTGGGCAGTCAAAAATGCAAAGTTTATTACAGTGTGTGTATCAACAGTGCACACCGCACTTCACTCACACACTAATAGATACTACACTTTTGGTAATCAAACGTGTACCCAACACTTCACTAATCAAAAACTATAAACATTGCACATTGCACTTAGTTGGTAGTCAAAAAAGCAGACTTTGCTACACTTTTGGTAATCAAAAATGTACACAACACAAGAATAATGAAACACTAGACAACACCACTGCTCACTTGCTAATCAACCTTTGTTAGTCAACACTACCACACATTTGTTTGTCAGCACTTCTGCACATTTGCTGGTCAAGTACACTACACTTTGGGTAGTCAACCCTACTGCACATTTGCTAATCAAGTACACTACACCTTTGATACCCAATGCTAGTACACTTTTGCTAATCAACTACACTACAATTTGTTATTGCTACCACACATTTGCCAATCAACATTCTTGTTTGTCAAACACTGCTACTGCACATTTGATAGTCAAGTACACCACACCTCTGATAGCCAACACTACCATGCATTTCTTAAATAACCACACCACACTTCTGGCAGTCAACATGACCACACACCCACTATTCAACTACAACTACATTTTTGCTTGTCAACACTACCACACATTTGCTAATCAATTTCACTACACTTTTGTTTGTCAATGCAAGCATGCATTTGCTAATCAACTATTCTACACTTTATGTTTGTCAACACAAGTATACATTGCTAATCCACTACACTACACCTTTGGTGGTCAACACTACTACCACACAACTCCACTTCACTTGGTAGGGACCTAGTACCCATTGCTAGTCATGGTAGTTGAAAATCTGGACACTGCTACACATTCACTAATTAATTTCACTACACTTTGGTAGTCCAAGAGTGGACTACTGAATACTTGCTAATCAACTGCACACTACACTTTGGTCTCCAACAAAGTGGGATGCCATACATTTGCTAATCAATTACACTTCACTTTTGGTAGTCCAGAATGCAGACACTACTATCATTTGCTAATCAAGTACCTGTCTGTATTCCCTAATTAAATATGTTATACTTCTGGTAATTATTTGAGAGTGTGAGTGGGTGTTTGGAGTGGTTGGAGAGCACTAGGGGGAAGCATGGGGTGATCAGATGGGTCAGACTACACAGTGGGTGAGGATAGGGGAGGGTGGGAACCCTCTGAGGCTGGCATGGGACATACCATGTGCTGGTGGGATGGCCCACCATAGCCTCTGAGGCTGTCATGGGACATCCCACTTGCCTTCAGAGATGTGCATGGGATGTCCCATAATAGCCTCTGAGGCTGCCATGGGACATCCCATGTGCTGGTGGGATGTCCCACCAGAGCCTCTGAGGCTGTCATGGGACATCCCACTTGCCTTCAGAGATGTGCATGGGATGTCCCATAATAACCTCTGAGGCTGTCATGGGACATCCCATGGGCTGGTGGGATGTCCCACCAGAGCCTCTGAGGCTGTCATGGGACATCCCACTTGCCTTCAGAGATGTGCATGGGATGTCCCATAATAGCCTCTGAGGCTGCCATGGGACATCCCATTTGCTGGTGGGATGTCCCACCATAGCCTCTGAGGCTGTAGTGGGACATCCCACTTGCCTTCAGAAATGTAGATGGGATGTCCCATAATAGCCTCTGAGGCTGCCATGGGACATCCCATTTGCCAGTGGGATTTCCTACCATAGCCTGTGAGGCTGTCATGGGACATCCCACTTTGCCTTCAAAGATGTAGATGGGATGTCCCATAGTAGCCTTGGAGGCTGCCATGTGACATCCCATTTGCTTTCAATGGTGTATACGGGATGTCTCAGAACAGGAGCACCAGAATGGAGGATACAGAATATAGGGTGAAATGGCAATCATATGTAGTAGTGAAATCAAGCCAATCAGTGTCTGACCATGGGCATTCTCTGTTAGAGAGTAATTAATCATTCTGATGTAGTGAGTGGACTGGTATACATACTTGACATTTGGTGGCCCACATGCTACTCCACTGCACTACATTACCATAAACCATCTTGTTGTGTTCAAATCTATATCCAGCTGCTTGCTTGCTTCTCATATACTAATCTTCACATGTGGAATTGGATGTATGTTACTTCCTGGTGATGGTTGTGGAGGGCATTCCAAGGTATGGCTTGCCAAATTTCTTTTGTAGCTTCACATGTATATTATGGACATGATGGTGCCTGATCATGATAGAAATGTTCCTCTCAGAAGCAAGATTTGTAATGCTAATATGGCTGCACTGTTTGGGCAAGGGACCCCAGACACCTAAGGCAACAATGGGATGTCCCAAATTATTGCAAATCCCAGGGCAGGGAACATGGGAAATCCCATCTAATCCAGTGCCTAGAAACATGCTTTGCCCTGGGACATGAATGGATGTCCCTGGGATGACCTTGGTCCAAGAGCCATTTAGCTTGAATGGTTTGGAGAAACTATTCAGCCTAAATGCTTACAGAAAAGGGTTACCTGAAGTGGCTGCTTCGATGTCGGCATACCACTCTCCTGCTATTATTGGCTCTCTGTTATGCGACATTGTTAACAATGCACTTCAGAGTTCTTTAAAGGCAATATGTTCAAGTGGGCGACATTACTTTACAGTGCTTTGCCCACATGCTGCACCTAAGCCAACACTGATGCCTTGTGCTATGCCCCACACTTATGAGATGGTGAGGTTGGATGCCTTGATGCCTCAAGTGCAGAGTCCCCTTGTTCCTGGTGCGTGGGACCAGGATCAGGACTAGAATTAGTCTACAGTGGCCATGCATGGTTATTGAGTGTACTGCCCTCTATATTTATGTGACTCTGGACTGTGCTGGACTGACTGCCCTCTGTATTTATGTCACCTTGAAATTGCATGATATGGACTGACTGCCCTCTGTATTTATGTCACTCTGAAACTGCATGACATGGCTGGTATGACTTTCAATCTCGACACCAGATTCATACCAAGCCCTTTCTGAGACCCACCTGGTGATGCATTCTGGCATTGACATAATACTAGTTTGGCGAGTCTTTCGATATGTCATCTGTGTCAGGTCGTAGTTGTTGCATCGTGACCCTCCTTCAGACCACAATGTGAAAGTAATACGTTGTAAACAACCAGAACTCACTGCATGATCATCACATCAATGTATCAATATGATTCCAAATTGTGATAACAAATTTGAGCACCTGCTGAGTATGGTATGCTAAGTCAAGCTGAGAAAGCGAGACAGACTTTGTCAAAAGACATTACAGCCCCATCCTGTGCAACAACTTTTTGTGCATTCTTTTGACAGTGCTTCATGCTTAAAATCTCCCCTGAACAAGGTCCCTTTATAACCAAACACAGTTGATTTTTCACAGTGGGATTTGCAGGTTTCAAGCAAGTCGCAGGAATAATGTGATGCTGAATCCCTGAGCCCCTGTTATGGCCAGTCACAGTAATGCACACATGGCCAGGTGGAGCAACACCAGTATCACTGCAAAATGGGTCAGGGCATCTTGTCCAGACAATGTGTTTACTTAGAGATGCATTATTATACAGCCTGTAATGATTGTTCACTGTGAAGCCCAACTGATAGCGCTGGAAATTACAGCAGTTGGCCTGAAACAGCCATGGAATTTCACCTGTCATATGAGTTAGTGGGCAAGTAGATTTAGAAAGGCAAGACCCATACCAAAGTCAGTAGAAGACAAGTCATTCACTGTAGTTGTCCATGCCTCCGATGTTGTTTCTGAAGGGTCCTCTGGTATTGCTGAAGGTGGGGGAGCTGATGGTGGTGGTGTGATGCTACAGATGTTGGGAATGAACGATCAACATTGCAGTTCCTGTACTGCGCTGAGAGGGAGTCTTGTCCCATTTAGTACCAAGCCAGTTCTAGTAGTGATGTGATTAAAAATAAAGTAATAAAGTCAAGGCAGCAAACCAGGAGTCTTACGGTGTAGCAATGTAATCATTCCTTAACTGGATCAACTGTCCTTGCAGGGCGACACAGCTAATATCTCTTCTGAGTGTCCTCAATGTGCCTTGGTAGCCTTTCTTCTCACCATGGATCACCCAGACGTCCTGGCCAATCCATTGTGAGAGCAGCAGGCCTGAATGCTCTGCAACCTTGTGGCAAAATGTGATTGGAACGCTGATCTGCAATAGATGATTAGAATCGGAGGATAGATCGTAAGGGTGCTCACCTTTTGCCCATATGTGTCACACACAAAATCAAGGTATGCATTGTCGAAGTGTACCATCTGCACTGTGCCCCTACTCCGAAACCACTTTCCCCTCGCGACCTCAACATCGTCACCCACACAGATATCAAAACCTTTCTCATTCGAAAAAGCCAGCATTCATGCAGCCCGGTGGACTCATACATCATGGACATTCACAGGCACCATGATGTAGCCAACTAGCCGATTGGGATGCATCCCTAGGGTGTCATCAATGTCTGTCTGTGCGCTAGAGTATTGCACCTGCTGATCAGGGTCCTGTCCTTGAGTGCTGTGGATGCCAGTCTGTGTGCTGGAGTTTTGTCTCCTTCATGTAGATCCATGCTTGAGTACCGTTGACACTCATCCATTCGATGGGAGCTTCAGTGCCCTTGTATGCTCCTTGAGAGACGTTGACAGTGTCACCAGGCAAGACCACATCTGCTGGTTCAGGAAGACATATGCGAGTGTCTGTGTGCCCAGTAGCGAGGGAGCAGACATGGTCAGGCATGTGTGCTTCCAACAGCAGGTCAGAAACCTCGAGCTACATTGGTCATAAGCATAGTATGAGAAAAGTGGAAAATGGCAACCAACATTTGGAGATTGACCATCATGCTGAAGGCTAATGGTACCATTGTATGCCATGAGAACATGACTGATATAACCACAGTAGGGACCCACTATAATCCTCACTGCCTGTCCGGTGTTGAAGACTCTATGAAGTTCTTGAATGGCGCAGTGGATGGTATTCCCCATGGCATTGACATCCCCTTCTGATCTCTCATCAGTGGGCAGGAATAGACTAGCAGTTCGCTTGTGCCATTCAATGTCAATAAGCCTACCTCAGCTGCCACTGAGCTCTCTGCTCCAGATTTCGACTGCATCGAATTTGTGCCAGAACTGAGCAGAAAATAAGAGCACTGTTTCTTCAATGAACAATCATTCGAAATCTGCTATCATGTGAAAGGCTATGTCATCGGGATGAGGAAGTTTGACCAGGATGACTGAATTGGTTGGTATAGTCAGGTGAAGGGGGCCACGGATGAAGTTGTGGCCACCACATGTGAAGCCAATATCCACTCCAGTAGAAGACAAGATTGGCACCAGAGTAAGACCTGTGGCTATTGCCAACTCACTAGAGAAGAGGGACTTCTCACCATGTTGCTCAGGTAAATCATACGGGCATTCACGAGGAGCAACAATCAAGATGACATTGGTTGGATAGGATCGTTTGACGAAGCCGATATCACCTTTGTAAGGGCCTTTCTTGATGCAAACCCAAGTTCAGACTGGTAACATCTGGCAGGCCTTAAAGACAGAGAGTGAGGTGGCTTCTGTCGGTGGCAAGAGAATGACACTGCAAGCATTTCACAATTTTTCATGCCAAAATATGTTGAAAAAATGGAAAAAAGAGATACTCTTTTATTTAGGCTGTGTTCACAGAAAAAATGCAAATATTATATTTTCTTTTCTTTGTCTTTTCTTTGCAAAAACATGAATTGATGGTAGTGCTGATTAGCTTCTACACTAATGGGTATTACCATCAATCAATGTTTTGTGGCAAGTCATGCAAAGAAAAGACAATATTATTTTTGCCTTGTCTCTTTGAAAACACCTGTGAAAAAAGAGTATCACTTTCTTCAATTTTTTCAGCATGTTTTCTGAAGAAAAATTGTGAAATGCTTGCAGTGTGATGTCCTCAGCTGCAGAAGAATGGGATGGGGGCAAATGATTCCGCACCTCCATTGAACAAGTGCCTGCTACATAGAGTCAGTGGGGCAACCAGGGTAGAGCTACTATGTCGACGCCATTTGACTTCATGTACTCATACATGAAGCTCTGTGCACTCGCTGTATTAAGGAATGGAATGAGAGATTGGGCCATTGGTGTGACATAAACACACCCAAAACAAGGTCCACAATGTATATGTTCTTCATCATGGGCAAGGGAATGCCTTCCAGGATCTGTGGCAACTTCTGCTTTTGCATATTGTGAGGCCGTGATGACCCACTATATCGTGCCATCAAGCCATCAATAGCACAGCTGAAAGAAGATTTTCTGGCAGGGCCTGCATCCATAGGGCAGCCTGCACTCCCTTGGGTTTCGTCGATGTCCTTGTCTGCATAGTCATCCTCACTATTGTCCTCCTCAGCAGCTAAGTCGAGAAACTGGCTGATGCCCATCTTTCGGCACTTCGAGTTCTGGGGAGCCTTGCCAGAAGAATGTCGTACTGTACTCCAGGGGGGTTAGGTTGACTGGCAGGAACTGTAGGTACTGGATCAGTGGGAGTAACAAAGCTAATGCCATGGGCCTGCATGGCTTCTTTGACAAGAGAAGAGGGTGGCTGTGGCTCTTTGTTAGAGGGGTCGGATTGCATGAATATCATGCTAATAAGTGGTCACCACTCTTCATGGATGTATCGAGACCCGAATCCCCTCAATTTGCTGTTGAGGTCAGGGTATCTGATTTTGTCCTGGGCCCAGTCCATCATAAGTCACCATGCAGAAAGATCTTTAAGCAAAGAACCCGCTGAGTTTGTGCATGTGAGATAATGTCTATACCATATAGCTGGGGTACACATACCTGATGTGCTCAGCATACCCTCCCTGTCATCGCCCTCAGTGGCTACCTCGACCCTCTTGCTGGAAGTTCCAACTTCACTCTCACAGTCCTTCCACTGCTGAGTAGGCTCGTCCAGCAGGTGTGCCAGACCTGTGGGAAAAGCATGATTGACACTAGAACACCCACTGGTCGCATTGCTTGACTCCTTCTCTGCCAACCTCTCCATGAACACTTTTTCCACATCAGCAAAGCAGAGTGGGTTCATAAGGATACATTGTGTGACATCCATCCACTTGTCTTCATCAAAATTAGATCCAAGAACATATTGGATTTCATCCATGGCGTGCTCCAAGCTAACTGCCCACATTGCATACTGGCCAAGAAGGCGAAAGGCCTCCTTGTCGACCATCCTCGGAGTGAGATGGAATGCGTGGGTAGACATCAGTGAGTTTAAGAACTGGTGATAGATGGTTGGAAGGTGGAGCGGTAGACAGATGATTGGAAAATGTAACAAATATATATTAGCAAGGGACAATAGGAGCACTACCAGGAATTACCTAAACAACACCTCAACAATGGGCACGGACTGCCATCAGGTGGTTATTTTAAGTAGCAACAGACGATGGACCTAGGGGACACTCATTAATCTGTAGCAAGTAAAACTAACAAATCCATACCCAACAACCATACTGCCAAAGTTTCGAGGTTCCACAAAATGGTGGCCATATATTTCTTCATAGGACATTCATTTTTCCTAGGATGTAAATTCATCCCTTGTCAGAGGTACCACATATTTGCATATTTGGATAATCATTTAATGTTTTAACTACTCTATCTAGTTATTCTGTTATTGTAGACAAACAAGGCAGAGAAGTATGGGAGGAAAGAAAACCATTGTTGGTTTCCGGTAGGTCTTTTAAACTGGATGGCATTTCAGAGTCCGACAGAAAGTCCACACTGTCCACCTCACAGCAGAATGCATGTGGACACGCTAAAAATGTCAGTCACATGCAGGCTCAACGCGGTCCAGTTTATAAGGCTGCCATTCCCACACTGCTCTTTTTCTTTCCCTCCATCATATTCTGGCCCCCTGTACTAGTGTAGTAGTGGTATGGTATGGTAATAGGTTTTTAATGATACAGTACTAGGAATCAATAGTACGGTACTAGGAATTTCGTCAAAATGAGATGAGAAACATGAGATGTCATACTATGTTAAAAAATAAGATCAGGATGTCGTAGCATGCTGCTGCAACAGTTGCAGGTTTTGGATTCCCCTGCGCCCCTCCACAGGCAGTCTCTGATACCATTACACATAGCCTGGTGAGTCCTGTGGTCACGCTTTAATTCCTTTATTGCAATTCACGATGCTCTCTTTGCAGACACTGTCATTCTTGCCTCTCTGTGCATGATAGGGAGTAACATGCTAGATCCTTCAAGAAATATATCCACCATCAAAAGATAGCATGGCAGGTGAGTCCTGCAGCCGCATTTAATTCCTACACTATAAATCATGATGCCACTCATTGCAGACACTGTTGTTTACACCTCTCCATGCAACTCGGTGAGTACTGATATGTTTCTTTGCTGTGAAAGGACTTTGAGTTTAGCTCGTCTTGTGCTTAGTCAACTTACCATCATTTGGACGGCTAGAAGTGCCACCACCACCACTGTTGCAAGCTGTGCTACTGCTTGCAGAGTCTGTCATACCATGAACAAGAGCCCCAATTCCCCTTGAGTCTCATGTTTGGCTTGTATGCAGGCTTCTTTTCTCCACACTGAAATCAACATTTCCATTTTGTTACTCAATGTGGCCACAAGGATAAGATGGAAGTTCCCGGCATCATGTGTCTTCGGTGGTAAGTTAGTTTATTGGTAGTCATTGTATGTGCTCTCTTACCACAACTGTTTGTACCCTACCACTGTTTGAATGCTGCAATGTCTGTACAGCTTGCCCTGTTGTCCTGTTGAATACATGAACACATCCATTTTCCCCTCCACCAACCACTACCATTGCCTCTTCTGCGAGTGCAACCTGTTTTGGGAATGTTTTTATTGGTTTCATATCATATGTTTTTGTGCATACAGCATCATCCATGCGATGCAAACTGAACCCATTCACAGCGTTATTGATGATGAAGAATGTATGACTCGGGTCAATGGCAGCACCACCCCTGGAGGGTAACCATGAGGTATCCAGATTCGCTGTGGATTAATACTTACATCATTCTTCCCATAGATTTCATTGAGAGAACCACACCATCTTTACTGTGAAGTGTATGACTAGAGGATTTGTGAGGTGAGGTCCATGTGTCTGTACAATACATCAAACACTTACATTTCTCTGTTGTACATTCCAAATACAATAATATCTGCACCATGTGAGTATACAGCACACAGAACAGTTGTAGGGAGTTCCACAGTGAAGATGTTTGACAGATTATGTCTGGAATTGAGGGTCCAAACTTGGACACGTTTGTCTCGTGTCCCGGTGAATACCTGCATCCCTATTTCGGAGGTTTCACAGCTGATAGCCATGACCTCTCGGCCCATACCTATCTGTCTCGCTATGATCTCCTCAAACTCATGACTGCATCTTTTCCATAGGAACAGATATCCCAAGCCCATACCACCACATAATAATTCCTTGTTATCATCTTTTGATGTTAGCCATGCTATGCAAGTAATGGGATCTTGGGGATTCCGTGTCTGACTGGGCTTGCTTAGTTCTATGTTTTTTTGTAAGTCCCACAGTCTCAGTCTGTCGCATCCTGCCAAGGATCAGTATCTTCTTTTTCAGCGACTAATGGAGTGGTGTAATACCTCCACTGGCTAGTATTTTTCCACTGTTCGAGACTGCTAAACATAATATGGTGTCATTGTGTCCTGACAAACAACACTCCAACATATACTTGCTGCTGGAGTTGAGGCAAAGAAATCTTTTGAGGGACATTGTGAGTATTGAGTTGTTGCTTCCTTGTTCCTTGGGCCTCCTTGATTATATGCTGGTCTGGTGACAATCGCCAGTGCCTTTGTCTGTGTGTATTCTTCATGATGTCTTGATGACAGTCAACAGCATTCTTGTAGGCCCAGACAAGGTTGTCGTAATTGAGGATAGTCTGGGGACAACAAGAACAAAACTGTTGTCGAGGTGCATAGTATCATATTTGAATCGAGGATTATATTAATTGGACAACAAAGACCAGCATTGTTGTCGATGACTGGTCAATCACCAATTATGAACTAGTACAATAGGGGTGACTCCCCCTTACCATATAGGGGAATTTTAAGACAAGAGTGCTGGCTGTACTTATAGTCTAGCATCTGACATTTCCGAGTAAAATATTTCAATCCTCTGCATGCCATCTTGCAACAAATTCTATTGGTGCTACTGTATGGACTGTTGTAAGGTGGATCAAGGTGGCACTGCTGGCAATCCTGCTGGCAAACTTCAGCTGGAGAGACATAAGGCTATCCACCTTCGTGAGACCACCTCATTGGACCATACACCTGACATCCACCAGATTGCTACTGCAAATAATGTCTTACAAGCCATTCCTCAGCAAGGTGACCCTGATATTGATTCTCTGTCTGCCATGCTCTTTGTGACCTCCCTCTGTGACCATGGGCCAGACCTTGACTCACAACCCAGCAAACTATGGGCCTCTCATGTGGAGTTTCAGGCAGAAACAAGTCCAAATATCAGTGACATTGGAGCTCCCAACATCTGTGATGTGGTTGACACAGTTCGCTGGATTTCTACTGAACATAGGTCTGTTAATCCGTTGCACCTACCCCTCCATACTAAATGGTCTACTCTTTTTCTCCAGAAGGATTAGTAGTTTGGATATATGCTCCAACTGGTTGTGGTCCAGGTAAGTCATCTTCCCCCATTTTATTCCCATTCACCCTCATTGTTGTGCAGGGATAGCAAAACACTCCCATGGAAGGAATTCAAGGCCCATCGAATTCTTGATTCTATTGAAGCTCGGATTCAGACTATCCAGCAGCATACTCTGGAATTGGTGTCAGTGGATGTGCACACTGCCCATTCACAGCTTTCAGATGTTAGGAGAGCACTGACCACTGTCAACCGACATGAACACTCAGTTGTCAGTCAGAAGGATCAGCTCCTTTTCTTGCTCGGAAAGGTAGAAAAGCATCTAGGGGAGGATATCACAGCTGGCAAAGGAGACTCCAATGCTGGGGCTGTAAAATATGATTCATGTGAGCAGTGGTTGTGAATCATGATGAGCTTTACCCTGATCAATTTTGAAGCCCATCATTTCAGTTATCCCATCAATCTATGCGACGAGGTTGCACAAGTCTCCATCTTCCTGGGTGTGGTTCTTGTCATCCTCTTTGGTCTGAGCTGGCAGACTGGAGAGTTTGTACTTGGTGTCGTGTTGATCATCCTCACCTTAGCATTTCAACTGCTTGGTACAAGAGGTGATACTCTTCATGATCATGCACTTGTGCAGATACCCAAGAATATGAAGACTGCCCTCCAACATTTCAACCTCAATGGGCATACTACTATGTATGCGGTTTGCCCCCACTGCAGTGCAATTTTCAAGCCCTTGGGATCTCCAGAACAACCAAAATATCCTCCCTGCTGCATGAACCAACCTATTCCAGGTGGTAGTCCATGTCATATGTCCCTCCTCCATGACTCCGAAGATGATAGCGCCCCTATCAAAACGTTTGTCTACCATCATTTTCATGACTACATGTCTAGCTTGCTTGCTAAGCCCGGTTTCAAAGACCTAATGGACAAACCTTGTGATAATCTGATGCAGAGTTTGCCTGGTGTGGCTCCATCTATTTTGAAGGATGTGTGGGATGCAGAGTTCCTTTGCACCTTGGAGGGGCCACATGCTGGAATGTTGTTTGTGGACTGCCTTCTGTTTTCTCTCAATGTTGACTTCTTCAACATTGAGGGAAATCATCAACAGAATGCCACAACATCATGTGGCATCATTTCTTGTGCATGTCTTAACCTGCCACTGGATATCTGCTACAAACCAGAAAATATGTATCTGGCCAGTATTATACCTGGTCTGACAGAGCCTTCCGGCAACCAACTTAACCACTTCCTCGAACCCCTCATTGAAGACCTGGCAGAAAGTTGGGAAAGAGGTGTTCAATTTTCTCATAGTACTTCTGACACAGATCATATCACTCATTCTGTTATCGCCTGTGTCATTTGTGATCTTCCAGCCACCAGAAAATCCACTCAACTAGCAAGCATGGCCAGCCACTTCTACTGTAGTGCCTGTCATTGTGTTTGCAATTTGACACTTGGCTGTACAGATGTCAATTGTAAGGACTGGTGATTTCATGACAAGGTTGAGTTGCAGGCCTGCGCATTCAATTACAGGGATGCTACATTGGTCAAAGAGCAGAACAAATTATTTTGTAGCAACGGTGTGCAATGGTCACCACTCTGGCACCTTCCCTATTGGGATCCTGCACAACAGCTTGTTGTTGACTCGATGCATTGTCTTTTGGAGGGTCTGGCACAGGCACACTTCTGAGAATACCTTGGACTTACCACTGTTCTTGTGACAAAGACTCAGTCAGAAGCTAACCTGCAACCTGCATTCTGTCATACATTCTGCTCCCTTGATACTCCTGAAGTGATGGGCCTCTCAAAGAACGACCGCTCTCACATTAAGAGCATTCAGACCCTTCTTACGAGTGCTTTGGAAGGCCATGTGGAGGGAGGGGACCTCTCTGATGTCGAAAGTGGCATCACCCACTTGGAATCAAAGCTCATGAAAAAAAAAATTGTCGCCCTTAAATTTGTAGCAGAGGGGCTGGACTTACAGCCCTTCCACAAGGTTGCAGGAGGAGGTACCATGCTCATTACACACAGAGTACTCAGAATACATTGGGTTAATGCCTTACTGAAATGGGTATGGCTTTTTGCACATTTCTAGTTTGATCTCACTAGCTCCCACAGTGCAGGAAGATGCCAGTGGTTGCATGCTCTCCAATAACAATTTCTATGCCAGAAGTTATGCAGTGCATTCAGAATGTTATCATGGAAACAACTGTTCCATCCTGGGTCAGATCTGTGCCCAAGCACTTTGGGGAGGCAAGAGCAGGTACCTTGAAAGTCGATGAATGGCGTACTCTAGCTACTATCTACCTCCCTTTAGCTTTAGTGAGGCTTTGGGGTGAGGGTTCAATACACCAGCCACATCAAGCTGTTCACCTGCGCAACATCCTGGATAACACAATGGTGCTAGTGTCTGCAATACGCATCACCTGCTCTCATACTATGACACAGTCCTGCATCATGGTGTACCATACTTGCATAACAACTTGGTTGTCAACACTACCAGATGCCTTACCAGCCACCAAGCCTCGCCCAAACTGTCACATGGCCTGCCATATATACGACTACCTCAAGCTCTTTGGACCTGTGTGCTCGTGGTGGTGTTCCCATTTGAGCATCTAATCGGTCATTTGCAATGTTTACCGATAAATCACAAATTTGGTTCATTTCTTTTAGGTGTCAGAGCACATTCTGACCCTCCCCCCAATCAGGTCAACTGGAACAAACAGTCCTGGATTCCTTCATTCAAGGATCCAAACTCCGCCACTGGCTCGCTCAATCAGACTGCCCTGCTGCCATCATGGAGTGCAAGCTCCTCTTTGACAAATATATAGCTAACAGCAGGGTCTCCAACGAGAAGTCAATGCCCGATGTTTCTGAAAGAGCACAAAAACAATCTGTACTGACCAGCCTTCAGTTGCTGACTTCCCAGAAGCGCCTGGTACTCCATGCACATGCAAATTTTGGCAGCATTGCCTTCAGTTGGCATTCAACCCATCAAGGCAATAGCTTAATCATGTTTTATCCTGGAGGGAGTCATTCATATTCCCCTGTTCTGGGATGCATCAAATATATCTTCGAAGATAATGGGCAAATCCGATTAGCAGTCCAACAACAGCGCCCTGCTGGGGAGAATATAGCTGATCCATTCTGGCACTATCCATACTTCCCAGCACACTTGTATTCAGCTGTGCTGGGCAAAGACTTGGAGGTGGTTCATCTAGAATGGGTGACTTGTCATTATGCTCAGTGGCATTTTTCAGAGGATCATGTCGTCATACTGCCATTATTGCAAGTGAGTATTTTGATACCAGTGGTTAAGTGTATTTACACCTCCTCTTCAGGATTAGTAAGATGCCACCTCACATTTTGCCTTGGTTGTTGGCCCTTCTACTGGACGTCCTGGGTTCCCCTCACTCAGAAGTACTGGCTGTAACTTGTAGTGTTGAGTAGACAATGTTATATAGAAATAAATGTTAGAGCATTGATTCACAAAAATATTGTAGGAGATTCGCAAGTCTGATAACCCTGCACCACCTAATCATGGTGTAGAAAATCCAACATTTACAAAGTGGTGGTTGTGACACACTCATGATATCAAACTCCAGGTACTTGAGATACTTACAACTGAGATACTTATACATTGTACATGGATAGTTCAAAATTCTAGCCAGGTCAACTAGCTTTGGGCATAGATTGTCATCCAGTGGAATGGCACATCAGAGCACATCTCTTCATTCTGGGCTAACCAACCTGCATCATAGAAGGAGCGAGGTAGACCTTTGACAGGTTTCCGCTCCGATTGCGATGTGCTTCGCAGCCTTCGCACCTCTGGGAGAAAAAATACTCGAACCTTCAAGCCTCCACTGGTCAATGAGATTCAGCTCCTTAATGATGTCCCTCCTCCAAGGAAGCATGTGTGTGCAATAGACAGTTTTGGTATCCTCGCCATCACTGTCCTCTGAACTCATACCATCACTGCCCAACATTGCAATGACACTGCTGAGGAACCGCCAGGCAACTACATCGTCATTGCCCTTTGCTTCTTTGGCAGCCACCATATTCTCCATTATTTCCTTTTGACGTTGGTATTTCTGCACTGGATCAGCACATAAATCGAAGATTATCGAAATGGCTTACTGTTCGCCTCTGCATATCCCTCCTAGCTTTCATTAAAGCTTTGTCCTTCTCAGTTGCTAACCTCATAGCAACATCTTCACTGGTTTTGACAAAGAGATTATTGTTAATGTGAGGCTTTGCCCTATCGACATGTCTCTTGATCCAAGTGAATTTCTGTGTGATTTTATGGACCCAGTATTGGTCTGATTGTGTCTCAACAGTCCATTTCTGTCACATTTCCACCAGCCGGCACATCAGTTGAGAAATTACTGCTTGGTTCCAGGCAGACGAAGCAGGATTATTAAAATCCCATTGTAACTGTGATGGATCAGGGCCAGGGCCAGTTCCTTTGATAAATGCCTTTGCGACCTGACTGGACACCCCACCATGCCATAGAAAGTCTTCATCTTGAGTAATGTCGAACACTGTCTTGAACAGATCTCTAACACATGCCTGATGGGACAAGGGATTGCCATAAGATGCTCCATAGGACACTTGGCTACGAAGACACCTACAAGGTTCCATATTCGCTGTGCATCTGTCTCAATTTCTTCATTCATTCCCTGCGCTTTTTGTCTGCCTCTCCTGGCAGGCATCGACGTAGAAGTTCGTGGAGCATCACTGGGGTTGCGTGATGCTGGAGCCACCAGCTCTGTAGCTGGCAATTTGGACTGTCCCTGGCCTGTGGTTCCTTGTGCAGCACTCAATGACTAGTAAAAGAGGGGCAAGAACAAGCATTCTTACATCAAGATAATGACAACTTAGTTTCCCACTTCCTAATGTTGACCTGGGGTGGACTGTGTACTTTGTGGTTGAGGATGGGTCAGACAGGGAACGAGTTTGGAGCTATGGATTTCATGTGTGAGTGTTGGTTCACGGCGGCAGGGCAAACATTACCTCCTGTAGTTTATGGAGAGTGGTCTCATATTTCTGGCTTAACACCAGTAGTTCAGACTCTCTGTCAACCTAAAGAATAAATTGGTTAACCAGCAAAGACGATGCAAGGAGATTGTGCACCTGTAGCCATTGGATTTCCACTTTTGCTTCCAGTACAACTTGATTCTGCACTTCATTAAGGTCCCTTTGGAGTCGCTGAAGCGCTTCTGATTGTTGTGCAATGACTGCATCTTTCGATCCAACCTGGGCTAATACTGAGTTCTGTGCAGCAGTCTGCTGTTTCACCTCATCTAGGCCCTGCCTGAGCTGAGAAAGGAGCTGAGACTGCTCAGTAATGACGATGTCCCTCTGCTTGATTTGTGCTTCCAATTCCTATGGATTCTGAGAAAGTGGAGCACAGTCAGTGGGCAATGACATGTACACTGGTACCAGCATCTTTTAGACAAAATTTTCCTTCCAGTATCTACACATGACAGTTAGCAGGATAGAAGGTGCACATTGGGTGGAACACACAGCAAATTGAGCATCTTTCTTCAAGATGCTCTTCTTCAAATCATAGACCTGAGCACATAAGTTGTGGGACTCATCAACTTCTCTTAGGAGGAGCTTGGATGGGGGCTGACATCACAAATGAATAAATTGTCACCAGCATAGGAATTCAATGTACCAACGTAGCCAAGGCAGTCTCCAGTGGGCAAGGTCACTTGTGGGTGGCCACCATGCCTTTACTGCCTTCACAACCTGCCACAATACAATGGTGAACAGAAACACTTCCCTAGTAGTAATCTGCACCAAGAGTCAGCTTGGTGGAGTTTGAAGTTTGAACAGGCAGCGGTTCTAGGGTATTGTTACCTCTGGTTGTCGGTGCAATATCAGCATTCATTGGGATGACATTGGCAGGTGTTGCAGCTGGTGTGGTATTAGCGTCCATCAGTATGATACTGGCAGGTATTGTTGGTGTCGATGTGGTATCGGCATCCATCGGTGTGGGACCGGTGGGTGTTACTGGTATCAGTGTGGGCTGAACATCCATTAATGTAGGATCAGTGGGTGTCACTGGTGTTGGTGTGGGATCAGCGTCCATTTGGTGCAACCATCACCAGAGTTGAGCCAGCTGACAACACCATAAGACATTTTAGATACTGGCACGCTAGTCATTGTGTTCTTACCTCTGATGGGGTCTGTAGTGGACAAGGGTGTTTCAAGAGATTCTAGTGTGATTGATTCATCTTGCACATCAGTGGCATTCCCAAACAACGCTTTGAGGAAAGCCATGGTCTCTTGGGTGTCTATCAGGCTTCGTAAATGCACTCTGAATAAATGGGAGATTGTATTATGTTCATCCTGGTAAAGGACAACAGGCAGAGGGTCGCCCTTCCGGAGTCGTGTGATTAATGAATACCACAAAACAATGATTATGATCAATTTCCAGCACACAGAACTCCCTTGACAATAAACAGATTGTGAGGTAACAGATGAACCACTGGTGCATCATTATGCAGACCAGACCCAACAATTGGCAGACAACCCAGAGTGCTGCAGTTAATCAATAACTTGATCTTTGTGTTGAACAATCTCTTTACCAATAAAGTCAAGAGTGCACCCTGATAATTGTTCAATTATGGCCGATGTATTCCCACCAGAATTCGGAATTTTAGTAGGTGGGAAGCATGCTCACTTTGATATGAACAAGAGTAAAGTGAGTCTACATATATACATATCAAAATGTGGTGAGAAAGAGATCGATTGAACAAAAGAACATTATACCAAGATGAAGGTAGTTCTGCAGAGACAGGAGACAAGGCCACAGTAAGATGATCTACAGTGCAGTTCGTTAGGAGTCGTCATTGGTGAAGTGAAGCTGACACAATCATACCTAGTAAACCTGCACCAGCACCAGTTTCCTATGGCTTTCGAATGTTTGCTGGGACTTAATAATGTGCATCCCACAGCTTTAGATGCGATAGTGTTTTTTTTTTTTCCTTTTGTACCGATCCCAACCTTGTGTATCTCAATACCAATTCAATCCCAATCTACACTGATCCATGTATTATAACTGAGTATTTTAGGACAAAATGCACCACTATATTATTATTATTATCATCACACTAATACTTTGTAGGGACAGTACAATAGTGGGAGGTGCAGAAAGATGGGAAGAAGGAAAGGCATGGGTCCCAGCTGATGCCTTCTTAAACTGGATGGCATTTCAAAGTCCGACAGAAGTCCGCACCATGGACAATGGGTTGAGTTCATGGGTCACGTGCAGGCTCAATGGCGTTCAGTTTATAAGGCTGCCATTTTCACACGTTAATTTTTTCTTCTTTCCACTTCTTTCTGTCCTTTGCGTAGCATAGCATAGTTAGTAATGGTATTGTAATGTGTATTGTAGGTAGTCAGTTGTAATGAGTGGTGTCCATCGTAATGAGTGGTGTCTGTCATAATGAGTGGTGTCCGTTGCACTTTAATTATGTTGTGCAGTCTTTTGGAGAGATGTCCATGCTATGTGCTATAGTAAGTGATGTCATGTTTCATGCTCAACATAATGTGGTCCATAGTGCATCTAAGATTCCTATGAATTGGGGTCATCATACAGGATGACAATCGATATTGGCTCCCATAATTTTGCTTCTGGTCCTGTTATTGTGCTAATGCATTCAACTGTAGCTACTAGTTACTAAATGAATTGATGGCAACAGTTTAGAGGCCTAATCGCAAGTGCTCATCGAAATCCATCGACCTTTGGCAGCTTTGTTGTGAGTGACAGATCTTCACTGCTAGCAGGCCTAATATGTTCCTTGTGTGTAATTGAACACAAATCTGGTGTAAGGTCTGCTCCCCTTTGTGATCAAGGTCAAAGTACTCATAAACACTGCAAGCATTTCACAATTTTTCTTCAGAAAACGTGCTCAAAAAATGGAAGAAAGTGATACTCTTTTTTGACAGCTGTTTTCAAAGAGAAAAGGCAAAAATAATATTTTCTTTTCTTTGCATGACTTTCCACAAAACATTGATTGATGGTAATACCCATTAGCATAGAAGCTAATCAGCACTACCATCAATTCATTTTAAACAAAATATTATATTTGCATTTTTTATGTGAACACAGCCCAAATAAAAGAGTATCTCTTCTTTCCATTTTTTCAACATATTTTGGCAAGAAAAATTGTGAAATGCTTGCAGTGAAAGGAGTGGATGACACCTTACCATAACACTATCACAGAAAACAGTACTTGCTTCCCACTGACCACCTTCCCCACTTCAACCCCAAACACTCCCATGATACCAGTCACAAAATGTATGGCCAGCTAATCCCACACCCTGCAGGTTATGTCTTCATAGGTGAGTACTCCCTCTTTGTACCATCCGAAGACTCATCGCACCTTACAAAATCATATTCAGCTACACCTTTTGCTTTCCACCTACCCTTCGATAGCAAATAAGTTATAAAATTTTTATGGGCCCCAAGGCACTGCATCTTAGTGGTAATATACTTGTTAAACAAGGTAGTCCTTTCCCCCCCACAAGTAACTACCCTCTGCAGCTTCTCATATTGGTCTTTACACCCTTGCCTAGAGGAGTTACTCTAGTCCACTGTTGCTGCCAAGCCCTGAAGGATAAATACTTCAGTTGAAGTTGCACCAAGTCCTGAACTGGCCAGCACTCATCAAAGTCATCAAGGTTGGGAAATTCAGCTATGGCCTAGCTCGCCTTGGTGAGTATGGCATAACGATGCATTACAGCGCTGCTTACCATTTTGCTCACCGCTTCCAATGCCTTACAGTCTTGCAGACTTTGACATCTTGTTGGGTCTAGGTGTTTTTTCACCGCTTTCTTTACGAACCTCTATCATCTTGAATGTTATGAATTCCACCAGAAAACTAAACTTACCTTCAATTTTGTGAAGCCATCCTCGCCCCAGCCCAACTGATCCTTCAAATTGTAGCCTCCCCAGCCTGGCTGACCCACCTCACCATTAGGTTTGGGGATTTTCTTCGTGCGACTTTCTTCATCCTCATCCCAGGATGACAGGCTTGACTCTGATGGCTCTGATGAGTTGGACATTTCTCCCTCATCTTCAAGGATGGTGACTGACTTTTCCACTACTTTATCTGTGCATTTTATGATGGGGGTCACCTCTCTAGGAGTTCCTGCTCTTGAGCTTGTTCTGGGTGTACTCATGTGACATGTTTTGGCAGGTGAGGCTGTGAATATGGCACTTGGAAGGTGTGATACAGCCACCCCTTCCATGGCAGATACATGTACACAAGTTTTAGGCTGGTAGCACATTTCCACTTGTGAAGACAACATGAGCATTGGCTGTGGCGGCTCATCTGCACTGTAGAATGTGGGGGCTGGATGGGATTTCAAGGAATGCATGGTCGCAATGTGAATGGATGTACCAAATCATATGACAGACTTATTACATATATCTGTCCTTTTTGTCTCGCCTTGTCACAATTGTGAAGATTTGGTATGGCAATTTATTACCTGATACCATAAACCCCTAACCCATATCCAGGCACCCTATTACATTCCTAGGTATCTCTATACTTCGTGACAATTACATCTAATTGTTTAAGGTTTTACAAGGACTCATTCTCACAATTCTTCATTTCTCCTCCACAGTTATAATGGTCAGGTCGTCACAATTGCTCAAGACCTTGTCATCAAGAATCCAGAATGCCTTCCAACACCACTGATATGCAGCGAAAAACAAATGTGAATGTTCAGTGGTCCGAGTGAACATCCATCTGATGATATTATAGCGTTTCCCCTTCCCATATGCAAGGCAGGATGAGAGACCACTGCCATATCCATCTCCAATCCAGGTAGTACTTGACACCAATATGACACCACTGGGCTTATCATGCATACTTCACAGAGGCTTTTCCTAATCAGCATTGGAGCAGCAGTTATACTCCTTCTTGCAGCCACAATTGATACTGCACATTGGCTTCTCCCCTCCAATTCCCTCTTCAGTTTCACACTCATCGTATTTTGTGGGTCGCTCATGATTGCCATCCTACAAAGTTGGGAGGTTCTAGTGAGGGAGGATGCAGCCCGATAGGTCATTTACTTGGGAAGTAAATGTGGATAAATGGAACTCTTTTGCCTGTGGAAGTGTCATGAGTGGGTAGTAAATGGGGGCTGAGTGGTCTGCAAGTGGGCACTGAGCAGCCACTCAGGGGGCGATAACCTTCATCATGGTTAGAATATATTATTTACTCCATTGATTTTGACCTCAGCGCAATATTATATTCTGACATGCATCAAAATAGTTGGTCAAATATAATGTTTTGTCAGAGTGGTCAAAATATTTTTTTTGGTCGGCCTTCAAATCTTCTGCAGAATACAATATACTGACAACCATTTTGTTGCTTGTCAAATATATAATTTGCTTTTCCATTCTGAGGATGTCTTAATTATTCACACAAATATACATATATATTGGCAAACATTCTAAGGCATCTCCAAATATAAATTTTCGCAAATTAGATAATACTATATCAGAATATAATATTCTACATTTGGCTTTGGAATTATCTTCTGCTCGCATCAAAATATTGAAATTTCCCATGTGTTATTTACTTTCCTGCTCTTGCAATTCTCAATGAACAGACTTGACACTTTGAGGGATGGTAGATATATAGGCCTAGAGGACATACCAGGTATTAAGTCCTATGACCTCCACACAGGGGGTGTATGGTACCCATGCCTCTACAAACCAACAGAGTGGCCCCACATAACATTCACCAATGAAACCTCCCAAGCCCTTTTACATGGAAATAGTATGGTGCATTCTTCATAAGCCCAATGTATTATGAAAGCATGAATGGGACTCTATCAAAGGCTGCAGCACATACACTGGGGAGGAGGAGAACTGGTCATATCTCCAGCAGGGCTGGGTCTGATAATCTGCGATTTTGAAACATGGTAGATATATGTCAGACCAACATGGGGTGAAAGTTTCAAGTCAGCTGGTCAAGTACTGCACAAATGGGAGCAGATTTCGCATTTTTTCCCCTATTGATTTCTATTTATATCCATAGAAAGCACTGGATTGGATGCAGATTGTGTATGGAATGAACAGATCACATCCTAACAGTATACTGTAATGCAGTAAAATATCATATGTTAGAAGGGACAAGTGGTGCAGCAACAACAATCCAAGTACCTAGTCCGCTTTTTTGATTACATAAGCACATATGAGAGTATTCTTTCAATATCTCATTCAAAAATCGAGATCTTGCTGCCCTCTCCCTGTGACATGTCATGTGACATAGCACCCCTCTTTGTGTGGCTGTACAGCACTCTGACATGTCATGTGACCATGGCCCCCTATGTGGCTGTGTTCCAACACTCGCTGTGAGGCTGTGCTACCTTATATGATACTTAGATTTTTTTCCCAGAGTCACTGCTGAGTGCTGAAGTAAGTGCTGCAGCACTGTAAAATAAGGTTTCCTCTCTAGTTAGTAACAAAGATCAAGCCACATCTTTATTACTAATATGTGATGTGTACTGTGACACACAGGTGGGCCATTGAAGGAGTAGACATGCCCCTACCCTTCAAGTCAAACCTCTCCAACTGGCATTTCCAAGAAGGAATTCTCTTCTATAAAGACTGAGCCTATGTCCCTGAAAACCCCACCCTTTGGTGACAAATTGTCACTCATCATCATGACCATCCTACTGCCAGACACCCTGGAATCCTTAAAATGAGACAGCTACTTTCCACCAAATACTGGTGGCCTGGAATGGCTGCATTTGTTCGAAAATATGTTGAAGGATGTGCAGTGTGTCAGCAAAATAAAGTCAACACACACCCCACCACCCCACCCCTCTCTCTGATCCCTTCCACCACCACTCGACCCTTCCAACAGATCTCCTGCAACCTTATCACCAACCTCCCAATGAACTCTGGATATGATTCCCTATTGGTCATGGTAGACCATGGGCTTACAAAGGGGGTAATTCTCGTCCCTACTACAAAAAATGCCTCTGCCCTTGAAATTGCAACTCTTTTTTTCAAAAAGGTCTTCTCCAGGTTCAGATTGTATGACAAGATAATCTCTGACCAAGGCCCACAATTCACCCCCACATTTGCAAAAGAACTGGCTAAACTCCTCAGATATTCCCTAGGACTCTCCACTGCATACCACCCTCAGACTGATGGGGAAACTGAATGTGTAAACCAAGAAGTTGAAACCTACCCTCAGATCTTCTGCCAGAACCAACCATCCTCATGGGTCCAATATCTACCCATGGCAGAATTCGCTCACAACCACCAACCCCACTCTGTCACCAGTCAATCTCCATTCTACCTCATGTATGGCTATGAACTGAAACCCCTACCATCCCTTATTGCTGAATCTAAGATTCTGGCTGCTGAGACAAGAATAGCTGAACTCCACAAAGCATGAGAAGAGGCTGTTGCAGCCCATGATCTCACCCAAAAAGCTATGAAAGATCACTCCTCCAAACCCTTTACCCCATTCCAGAAAGGAGATAAAGCATGGCTAGAAGGCTGAAACCTGAAATGCTCCTATGAAAATAGAAAGTTCACACCAAAAAGAGAAGGACCCTTCATTATCTCTGAAGTCCTCTCCCCTATTATGTATCACCTCAATGTTCCCTCATGATGGAAGATCCACAACATGTTCCATGCATGCCTCTTATTGCCTTATCATGAAAATACCATACATGGACCAAACTTCCCTGCTCCACCCCCTGATATCATAAATGAAGAAGAATACAAGGTGGAAGCGATTGTCAGCCACAAACAGCAAGGCCGAGGACATGCCTTTCTTGTCAAGTGGAAAGGATATCTGTCTTCCAAAAACTCATGGCAGTCCACCAAACACCTTGAACATGCAGCAGATACTCTAGCTGCATATAAAAGATGATTCCCCAAAGACTTCCTCAGAAACCTACCACCCCTCATATGACCAGGAATGTCTCCCTCCTCTCAGTAACTCTCAACATGCCTCCTCGTTGCAACTCTACCCCCACTGCTTGTCATGTCTCCCCTACTGCTCAATGCCCCCTCCCCTTCACTCATTGCCAATGCCCTGTTGCAAGCGATGCCATGCTGGACACCTACCAGGTGTTCCTGGCTGACCCTTCCATCATGACCAACATACTCTGAGAGGTGGACATGGACTCCCCTCTCGACCTTGTTTACTGCATCTCCCTCCAGGCCTTTAGAGTGGGGAATGTGGCCCACTATGTTGAAAGGCAGGGCCTTCTGTTGGGCTTCACTAGGACTATCCTTGATGAAATTCATTGAGAACAAGTTCCCCTTCTCCTCCATCTCTTTGATGTGTTGGGAGGAGCAGATTTGATCCACAATGTTAGACAAAGACCTGTCCCTGCCTCCACTTGCCCCCTGTCTCAATATAGAAACTTGTCATTGTCATCATCATCCCACTCCCCTCCAATTTCCCCCTCCCCACAAAGGGTATGCCCTCATGCTTGCTGTTTGTTGCCCCCTGCTCCACTGTCCCCCAAGATGGTTGATCCCAAGGAGGCATTTTGGATATCTGGTGAACAAGTTGCCAAGGCCTTAGAACAGGCCAAAGCTACCTATCACCCCACCACTCCCCATACCTCTGTCTGCCTTGCTGTGAATCATACCCTGGGAGGGGTACAACTATCTCCATCCCACCCATGCTATCATGAAGCATGCTTTGTCTGTCATTGCCTGGGACATATCAGGATTAATTGTCCCATTTATGAATGCCTGATCTGCAATGTGATCTCTCCTGGTCACATCCAAGCCACCTGCCCTGCTCATCATCACTCTCTGGAAGAGCATTTTGAAACTCCCATCATTGAAGAGGCCCCCACCCCTGTTGGAGAAGAAGAACAGACCCTTGTTGCTGAAGACAGTGACTATGACCCTCAGGACAATGATTTTGACTTTGATGATGATGCCATCACCAATATGGACTGGTGAACCTTATGGAGGTTCTCACCTTTAGAGAAAGATGAGAAGCCAGTGGCTTCCCCTGTATGAAGGGGGTAATGTTATGATCTGTGCCCAACCATGGGACACTGCTTCCTTTTCTAACTGTTTGTTACTGTTTGCCTTGTTCTATGGTGTTCCTTTGTTTCTTTTGACTCATGCTTTGGCTTGACCAATAGCAGTATTCTCTCTCACTGCATGTTCAACACATGTAGGACTCCAGCCAATGGTCTTTCTTTCTCTAGCTACATGAGGTCACCTGGAGGCCTCTTCCTTTCTACTATAAATACCTGACTCTAGTCCTGAGGAACCTTCAGACTAGAGCTGCCCAATATATCAGACAGTTACTCAGAACTACAAACTTGAGCCTCAGAAGCTCTCTCTCAGAACTATGATAAATCCTTCAGACAGAAGGTTACAACTATCAAGTTGTAGAACAACTACTTGGGCTAGAACTACATTGTTGACTTCAGTCTCAGCATAACAGCAAGCCCTAAGTGATACTCAGGGAAAGAGTGAGGGTAGGGTGGATACTGCACATACAGTAAACCTGATTGTCCTTGAAGTTATCACCATCCAGCATGGTAGCAGCTGATTGGAGAGGGAGAACCATGGTTAAGGACAACAGGGTGGCTGCCATGGACCCTTTTGGTGAGTTCCACTATGCATCACATTACAAAGAAGCCATTGACTTGATATCCTGAAAAAGGTGGCCTGACACAGGTTTTACTTGAATCATGGACAGTGGTAGCTTGGAGTGGAAAATGCATGCGCCACTGCATACCACATGTAAAGTGGAAGACCAAGGCTCAGCTAGCCTACTGAGTCCCAAGAGTACACCCCAAAAGGAGCACCCACATGGTGCTTCAAAGACAGATGATGCCACAAGATCAACATATTAGCCATATGTTGCTCCATGCCATGGCCTGCAGCCTGTTCAGGTTATGTGTAACTAATCAACCAGTGCATGAGCTGAGATAGTGAAATACTGCTGAGGAACTCAGTCAACATGGAGGTTTGGGCTCTGAGACACTATATCCTCTGACTCGGCTGGTTGTACATACATAGCCCATGATGACCACAGACATTGATGATTGATGTGTGTGGCTCATGGGTCAACAACCCCATGTAGTCACATTAGTCACAACTCATGAGTAGCCTGTGCACCACAATGCCAACACTCATGGAGAGCCTGCAGCAGGCCCATCAAAATAATTATGACATGACACATAAGTGGTCCCTAAATGGGGGTGTGAGAGGAATGTCACCACACATAATGGGCCTGAGAGAGGGGGTTAACAAAGATTGCACAGCTGATGGATGGGCCTGTCCACCATATGAGGCATGATGGCACAACTCATGATTTGGCCTGTGGTGGGCCTGGCCATGATATAAGACAGGATGGTGCAACCCATGGATGGGCCTGTCCTGTTTCTCATGTGGGACTCCTGCTATGTCTCATTGACTGGCCCATCCAGGATATTAAATATGACAGCACAACTAATGGACAGGCCTGTCTGCCATATGAGGCATGATGGTGCAACTCACAGGTGGGCCTGTCTGATATATCATGTAGAATGGCATAACTCCTGGGTGGGCCCATCTGTCATATATAATGAGGCCACACATCTGATGGACAGGCCTGGCCATGATATCAAATGGGATGGTGCAACCCATGGATGGGCCTATCCTGCTTCTCATGTAGGATGCTGTATCTCATGGACTAGCCTGTCCAGGAAATTAAATCAGACAGCACAACTGATGGATGGGCCAGTGATTATATGAAGCAGGATGGTGCAACTCATGGATGGGCCTGTCCAACTTGTCATGTAGGGTGCCAAATCTTGTGGACAGACCTGCCTGCAATATACATGGAGACTGCACAACTCATGGGTAGGCCATCTATGATATGAGACAGCATGGTTGACCTCACAGGTGGACCTATTAGACTTGTCATATTGGATGGTACATAAGATAAGACTGCACAGCCAATGGATGGTTCAGCCTGCCATGCATCTGTGATATATGGTGAGGCTGTACAATTGATGCACAGCCCATGAAATGCATCATGTATGACTGCATAGCCCAGGCTAGCCTGTCCTTGTGGGCATGAGTTAACATGGCTTAACTGACAACATTCATGGACAGGCTCATCTACATGTAGGATTGTATAACATATCATCTAGGATGGTGTAATTGAATGGCAGGCCCTTCCATGATATGGGGATGAGATGGCATGACTCATGAATGGGCCTGTCCACCATATCATGTAGGCAGGTGTAATTCACAGTGTTTCTAGTCCATGATATGAGTCAGGATTGCACAGCACAGGTGTCCATAATGTGAGGTGAGACCACACATAAGTCCATGCATCTTGTGGACAGGCCTGTGGCAGTTATTATGCATGACTCCATAAGCCATGTTGGCCCATGAGTCCAAGATATGGGCATATTCAGATATCATACAGGACTTCATCATAAATTTTGGATTGCCCACCCATGGCATGGTGTCAGACTGCACAACTCCTGGACAGCCCTGTCTAAGATATCATGTAGGACTGTGTAATCACAGACAGACCAGTTCTTAATATAAGGTAAGATATTTCAACTCCCAGGCTGGTCCATCCATAGTAGATTGTGAGAATGCCCAACTGTAAAAGAATAGCATCTAAGGATCATGCAATATGGAAACAGCTGCTTAAGGAACTGATGGTTTGAAGCAAAAAATGCACTTAGTACAATGTCATGTCACTATGAGTAGTGTGCTGAATCCATTAAATATTACCTTTGAATTGTACAGCAAGTTAGCAGGGTAAACTGTGACCTAATGCCCAAGCATAGTACATACAAACCTGCTTCATACAACCAGGTGCATGTGTGGGCAGATGCCTGCAAGTCATAATTTAACCTACATCTAGACAGAAATTGAAGATATTCCATTTAGTAAGTCTGTAATGGGTTCCTTGAGCATGAAAGTAGTGATGCTGTCAATCCATGGGAAATATATGTGAAGCTGCATCAGCCCATACATGTTGCACACAACACTTTGTCTTGCTTGTCTCCACCAGCACATCACATCTATTACCCATCTACCACATCCTACATCTTCACTCCACCATGAAGCTTGTCAAGATATTGCCTCAACTCACAGATGCCATTCAATGGATCCTCTGCATTTATGAAAGGTTGATCATCAACTTGGGTGGGCTGGAGGAGGCAGAAATGTGTGAATCTTGGAGACAGGGTGTGATAGAGATTCTGGAAGTGCTGGTGCATCAACCTTTATATCACAAGAAGACTTCACATTGCTCATTCCCCCTCTACCAATACAAGAGTCCATCAGACCTATTTCCAACAGGACTGACACTGTCCCACCCATGCTGATCAGGGTGGACATGTATGTATGTCTGTTGGAAAGAGAACATGGGGTTGGATGGCATCCTGACTGGAAGAAGGCCCTTCTCCCTGATGACAAGTCCATTGCTGGCCACCTGTGGCTCCTTATGGTTGAATGTCACTATGATACCCTGGGTCAGCAAGTGCAGAAAGCCCAGTCTATTCTGGATCAAGAGCCATCAACATCCTCCAACACTATACTGATTCCTCCTATGTCATCTGTAAGTAATGTGAGGTAGACACACTGTATAGCCAGCTGCAAAGGCAAAGAACAAGCCATATCAGAAGAGATGGAGGCCACATCCACAGATCATGGAGGAGACCAGCATCTCTTTGATGAGGGTGAGAGCAAAGTCAGTGACAAGGTGGTAGAGGTGGATGGAGAAGTCACCAAAACTGTATGTGTTAGGGGTGCACCAAATATGGTGCTTATTATCAATCACAGGCATGTGGTACCCCAGTATCCCATGCCTGGCAGCTCATCATATATATGATGTCTTGGAAATTTTACATGGAATGATCTTTTGTCTTTACATATCATATCTTTGTGAATACCAAACAGTATAGTTCACAAGCACGATCTTAAGATGAAAGGTCCCCAACCCTTACAATTTTTTGAACTGCATAACTGAGTATTTGCAGTATGAGTCACACAGCTACTCACATGTATGCATGCACTGTAAAGTCAGGAGTGATGAAGACACTGGATGATGGAGGTGATCCCCCACCTGACAAAAATAATTGTTGCATCCCAGAAGGACCCCCAAGGTCCAAAAGGATAACAAAAAGACCAAGAAGAAGGGAAAAGCCCTGCAATCTGACAACACCCAAGAGGATACAAGCACAAATCAGCCAGGAGCTGCAGTGCCCATGCCAGGAGGGCTAAGGCTGTCAATGACATTGGGGAGCAGTACTGACCAGGGTACAAGGGATGCAACAGAGAAGAAGGATAACTTGTTGAGTCCTCTAACTCCTCAACAGACAGAGAATAATATCTCATGGTTATCACTGCATCAGGAAAAACTGACAGTGCCATATTCCACTCTTTATCACTATATATTGCTATATTACACTATTTATCACTAAAGATGCCATAGGGACAACTATGGCATCTATGGCACCTCAACCATCCTCCCTTAAATATAGTGACATATAGACACATATAGTGAAAAAGGAGGATAAATAGCCAAATAGAGCCACAATGTTGTCATCCCAAGCTTGCCATACTTTACCATTTTTGCTTTTTTTGCTTCTTTTTGTTCACACTTTTTATGAAGGAGACAACAAATTCATTCAGCACAATATCTACAATACATACACATAATTCTACTTGGTAATAAATCAATGTATCAGATGGATGGTAAGAGGGGGGATGGATGGGAGAGGGGGGAGGGTGAATGGGCATCAGCATCTGGACTGGAGAAGGGGAGGGGGGGAATTACCTTGAAGGAGGGTTGGGGTGGTGGTTGTTGGTGCTAGAGGAGCTAGATGGGAGGAGGGGTCAGTGAGGGAGGGCCAGGGAGGGGGGGGCTTACCCACCAGTCATTGCAGATGTTGCTGTTCTGGGTGGGCTGTTGCTGGCTGTAGGTAGGGGAGTGTTAGTGGGAGAAGTGTGACTCATCAGGGATCTTACCTTGTTGTTGGAACAGAGGCTCATCTGGTGGAGGGACAGCAGTAGGAAGAGGTGGGGGGTGGGGCAAAGGAGATGCCATTGTGTGTGCATGCATGCATGGGCAAAATTTTCAACTTCTCACAGTTACATGACCAGTGGCCACTGCAGCACTTCAAGTCTAAGTGCGAGTCTTAGCTTATCAATCATTTCCCACACATTTCCTAGTCACTATATACTAATCTACAGAACACTACCTTAATTGGTAGTCAAAAATGCGAACATTACACTACACTTTCCTTTAAGTAAAAACAATGAAATAAAAGAATACTTATGATCTGTAACTATTCATTGCACATGGGAAAACATTTAGAGCAACTGGCAATATATAGTTATAATGTTGCTATAGTTCATTACATATGCAATAATTGCAAACTATTTCAGTATATGACAAATATTGTGCTGTCAGGACACTACACTACACTTTTCTAATCAAACACAACCAAACAAATCAAAAAAGCACACACTACACTTTTGGTAATAAAAATGGAGACTACACAACACTAATTGTATTTTGTCTATATCTCTACCATTTTTGCACAGATAGATGACATAAGCATACCTCCATGGTCCTCTTGTCAGGTACTACAACTTTCATTATGACATCTTTGAAATTAATTTTTTGAGACATCAATTTATTTTTGTATTTTGCAATTTTCTCACCCACTTTTGGGCATATCAATGAGGTAAGCATATTCCCATGATCCTGTGACCCAGCCCTACAACTTTGATTATGACATCATGATCTATAGTTAAAATAGTGCTGTAGTTCACTATATATCAAATAATGATGCACTATTCCAGTCTATAACAAATATTGTACTGTCAGTTTTTCCTGATGTGGATCCTGCACCCTCTGAGGGAATGAGTCCCCCCCTCTAGTCATCTATACTGAAGGCAACAAGCCTTCCATGAGAGGGACAAATGAGGGAGACCCCCCCAATTGACCCACACATGGCACTCAAGATCATGAATGAATTCCTTCTAAACATCAAATGACAGTCACTGGATTATGGGTATGGCCCTGAGTAGTGTTGCCACAGCTTGGCAGCTTGGCAGGCTATAGCCAAAGCTCACTTCTGGCTTCTACTGGCTGCCCTTAGTGAACTTACAGGGCAAAAGCAACCTTTTGTTTGGCTTAGCAGTCGCTGGCCAGTCGGCTCAAAGCCCATTTTTGTACTTATAATTACCAGTTGTAATTTTTAACATTGTTAATAATAATAATTTATCATTTATTGCAAGGTGTTACTGTGTTAGAGTCCTCTCTCAGCATGTGCCCTGACCATCCTACACTGCTGAATGGACTGGTGCACAATCTCAACAAGGACCCTACTCTTTAGTGCCTCCACATCCCCTGGTTAATTTGTGTCCAGTCTTTGATGATCACTTTTGACTTCTATGTGTGATGAAGTGAGCAGACTCCAGCCTCCTCAGGCTGCAGTGGCTCCAAATCCCACAGTCCATCCTACTACACCTCAGCATACACTGACATCCCTTCCTACTCAGCCTGCCTTTCCAGGCATGACCAATACCCCCATGAAGGCTGGTCCAGTCAGCATGCTTCGCTTTTCAACACTCTTGCACCTTTGCCACACCACAATACATGTGCTGGGTGATGAGATAAAGGGGTATCTCATTGGGCCAATGCCTGCATGCATGTTCTTGGATGGGTTTCTACCTAAGAACAAGCTACCTGGATACTCAAATATCAACTTCACTTCTGATGCATTCCAGTGCACTCTCAAAGTAATGTCAGAATTAGATGCCTATCAACCATTTGTTAAGTTCATGTGCTAGAATTCTGTGTAATATACGTACTGATATAGTATTGTGTGTGCTGACAGATCCAAGAGATGCAACCATTTGCTCCTAACTTATGACTGGTCAACTTGCATGCCAAACTGGATACCAAGAATTGCAGCACATTTTCCTATCAGGTCAAACCCAATCTTTCTGTTTACTCCAACAATTATTCCACTGGGTGTGATTGTTCCAAGATTGAAATCTGTGTCAAGTTCAAGTGGGATGCATCTTTGGATGCTTTCAATGATCCATTTGTTGACGAACAGTTAGGTTTCCCCAGCTTTGTTCACCCCAGTAAATCAGCAAACGACACCCTGGGCCAAATCACAGCTTATGCTTCTGCACAACTTGGCTCTCAGTATTGTACTCACACTTTTTCTGTCCTTGTCATTTGGGATACCACACATATCATGAGGTGGGATCAGGAGGGTGTCATTGTGATGTGCCCCATCAAATATGGCAAAGATCACATGCTGGCCAAGTTTTTCCTGTGTTACTCACAGGCTCCCCCAGAGTTGCATGGCATTGACACCACTGTCACTGAGGCTTCTGCAACTGAGGCTTGCAAGGCTAGGGGGCAGCTGGGTCTCAAACCAACAGTATGCATGCTCAAAACTTCTGTACTGCATAATGGCAGTGCTCCTTTGCTTCTTATCTTTCCTGCTCCTACCCTGAAAGGGTACCCACCTGGTGGCTGTGCTATGTGAGCATGTGCTGCCTACAAGTGGCACAGCCACAAGAAGCTTTTTCTGAAAGACTCATGGCAAATCAATCTGGATAGCATTCTAAGTGAGGGAGAAACATATAGGAGACTGAATGGAGCTGGCATTCACAACATACCCACTTGCCTGGCCTATGTGGATGTGCTATGCATGGAGGAACAGAAGACTCAAACAGTGCAATTCTTGGGAGAGGATTGGTCATGCCCCCTGGGAGCTGTACTCATTGCCCATACCCATCATTGGCTTGTCCTTGATGCTGTCAGATGTATGTTAACTGCCTTTGGGTCCAGTCATGAACTTGTGTCAGCAATTTGTGATGCATTGATTGGTGGGTTCTGACCTGGTGCAACTTTCCACTCATCTGAATCTGTATAGCCCATTCCAATGCATTGAAAAAGGCTGGTATCCTACACCACAACCTGAGTCCTGGCAATATCATCATATATCTTGGCTGGGGTCTTTTGATCGACTGGGACCTGTCAAAATTAGTTGACATGGTTGGGCCCAGGCAATTGACATGCACAGTATGTATGCTTCTGATATCTTTTCTTGGGTGTTGAAGCTAATGAGCATGCAGATCAAGGGTACATGGCAGTTCATGTCTGTAGCACTTCTGTATGATCAACATGCATCCCACATGTTTGTGGACAACTTGGAGTTGTCTCTTTACATCCTGCTTTGGGTGGCCTTGATGAATATACCATCCAGTTTCAAAAGTGACATATCTCGCTCTGCCTTCATTGCACAAACCTTCAATGAGGTATCAGGTGGCATGGTGAAGAAGTTCTTCCTTCTCAAGCAAGAGGTACTCAGGATGGAACCACCTCTCTTTCCCAACTATGATGCACTCAACTCACTTCTGAAAGCCCTTGCAAACACCTTCAGATCCTGTTATGCTGAGCCTCCTGAGAGTGATGCCAATATCATAGAGTTTCTGATGAAAGATCTTCATGCAGAGGCCAAGGAGCTCTTGCATCTAATGGAAACTTACTGCCTCTGTAAGGCAAAAGAACTGCTCAAGGACTATGATGGCATGTTCAAAATGTATAATGAATGCATCAATCAGAACTGGCCTCACAATGCCCTGGCTGTCCCACAGCTCATTATATCCATCAATATCTTTGGCAACACCATTTTATCACATTATTTTTCAAAGTCAACAGACACTGGAGTGCCTCAATATAAGGAAGGCAAAGAGATGGAAGGTGGAGCTGCCTATACATCATGACTTGGAGTCTAGTGGGTATGCTGTAGGTAGTATGGAGCTTACAAGTGGATTGGTGGAGCAGGAAGGGTCCAATGCCACCATCAAGCTTGTGCATAGGTCTCTGAGTCCTCTCACTCCATTGCCCAGTTCTGATGGGCTTGATTAATATGTATCACTTGCCTGTTGTGAATTCCCCAATTGCTGTATGAGTGTATTCAAATATATGGTGGCATCATCACATTGGAGTCTCGCTAAGAGTTGAGTGGGTCATACTGGGACCCTTGACAAACTGAAATGTGAATGCATTGTGTGTGCACTGTTTGTGGTAAGCAGGTTGCATATATAACTGTGCTAATCATTCAGAAGCACTCAAACCCTCATCTACCATGCCTCCAAGGAGACAGAGAGCCGACACAGCCATCTGCAGTCCCAATGCTGATTCCCAAACTCAAAAGCCCAGAGCCAAGGGGAGTAAGACCATTGACCTGCCTGCACCTGACTTGCAACCTGTTTCACCCATGCCCATGCCCTCACCCCAACCTGTTTCATCTGTGCCCATGCCTGCCCCTGTCCTGCAACTTGTCTCACCTGTGCCCATGCCCATCCCTCCACCCATGCTGATACAGTGAGTGAAAAAACCCTTGCAATGTGTGGCTGTTTTGGACTAATTCCAGTGTAGCACAATGAGGCGTTGGAATCCCGCTTACCTTTGGTGAGATAGTTGGTAGCATGGACTCTCGGTTACAAAATGGTCCCAGGGTCATGTGATTTGGTCCAGTGGTCATTGAGATATGTCATTTATAAAACAACTACATCATTGCAAGGGTTTATTCACTTTTGGCCTGGCAGTAGAATCTGAGTCAAATGAAGGGATAATTGTGCTTGTTTGGTCCTACAAACAAAGGTACACATATAAACATTATGTCTGAGTTTGAATAAGTTCACACACTTCTTTATTCCCAACCTCTACCACCATGAGATCTCTCTCTGCTACCCAAAAGAGTACTATCCTGACTATGCTTGATTCTGGTCACTCTGCTTCCTCTATTGCCTCTAGTACTGGTCTACACCTTTCTACCATCTCTAGGCTTCATTCCAAGGAGTGTTCCAACCTCCAAAAGTCCACTGGAGGCTGTCCACCCAAGCTTTCCCCTGCCAATGTCTGCCATGCCATCCACCTTATCTCAACTCAGAAGGCAGAAAATGCTGTGCAGGTGACCAAAACCCTCACCAATATTATCAACCAACCACTCCACCCAAATACTGTCCACCAGCACTTGAAAAAGACTGGTATGAAGGCTGTGGTAAAGCAAAAATGACCTATCCTCTCTGCCAAGTATCACAAGGCAAGGTTAGACTTTGCCTATGCTCACAAAGATTGGACTTTGGAGGACTGGAAGAGGGTGGTATGGTCTGATAAGACTAAAATCAATCACCTGGGGTCAGATGGGCACAAATGGGCATGGAAAACGCCAGGGGAGAAGCTGAGTGATAGGCTAGTAGAGGGGACACTGAAGTTTGGAGGAGGTTCTCTGATGATGTGGGGCTGTATGACTTTGGAGGGTGTTGGATATGCTACCAAGATTGATGGTAGGATGGACGGGGACCTATACCTTCAAATTCCCCAAGCACACCTGCAAGCAGGTCAAGGAGTGGCTAGAAGAGCAGGATTTTAGGACCATGGTATGGCCTGCACAGTCTCCTGACCTTAATCCTATAGAACATGCCTGGGGTTACCTCAAGAGGAGGCTTGCAGGGTATGAACACCCTCCCAAGGGGATATTGGAGTTGTGGGAGAGGACTCAGGTGGAGTGGAACAATATACCAGCTGAGGAGTGTCAGAAGTTGATTGAGAGCATGCCTAGGAGGGTTGAGGCAGTGCTTACAGCAAAAGGAGGCTATACCAAGTACTGATATCCCCCAAATACCCCTCACTTTTCAAAAGTGAATAAACCCTTGCAATGATGTATCTGTTTTATAATTGACATATCTCAATGAACACTGGACCAAATCACATGACCCTGGGACCATTTTGTAACCAAGAGTCCATGCTACCAACTATCTCACCAAAGGTAAGCAGGATTCCCATGCCTCATTGTGCTACACTGGAATTAGTCCAAAACAGCCAAACATTGCAAGGGTTTTTTCACTCACTGTAATTGTACCCCTTGCTGCACACTCTCAGCCAATACCTCAAAAGATGCCTTCTGCTCCTGGATCATCATCTTCAGCTGAAAACTTTGACTTAAATGTGTCCAGTTCAGATGAATTGAACTGCCAGACTCAACAAGGTAAAATCCACAAGTGACAACCTCCCCCACCCCATTATCCTCCACCCTCTTCTCCAGCCCACCCTACTGCTGACAACACTCCAGCCTTATCAGACCTGGCAAAACCCTCAAAGACGACCTCACAAGTCTCTGGGGGTGGTGATGAGAATGATGATGACTGCAGTTCTTTCACTGGTTTGATGCTGACTTAATCCTCAAGAGAATGGGAGAAAGTGAGTGGCATGAAGAAAAAAGTAGCAAAAAATGCAGCCCTTGACATCATACATTTCTTTCTCAAAACAAAGGATGGCAGCTATGCTTGTCAAAAATGCTCGTAAGTCTGCTCTGTTCACAGACAGGGATGACTGTATGCAGAAAACTAACTTGCTCATCTCAGTTGGAAAGCCAGTAAGCATCCTGCAATCAATCTTTCAGGTTACACATATGGCCAGAAAACCTCAACCTCAATCATTTGTGAACATCTTGACCCACACACTGGGATAGCCTTCAATGTTGGTGCCAGAAACACAGCAGAGAGAATCAGATGAAATGCAGACAGCATGAAGCACAGGAAGCCAGGGAGGTTATGGCCTCTCATGCTGCAACTGTTATGCTAAGACCGAAGTCTATAACATAGGTCGAGCCCAAGTGAACGTTCTACAACACGATGGTTGTAACCTTCTGTCTGAAGGATTTGTTGTAGTTCTGAATGAGAGCTGAGAGGCTCAAGTTCAAAGTTCTGAGTAGCTAGCCAGTATATTGGGCAGCTCTAGTCTGAGGGTCTACTCTAGACTAGAGGCAACTATATATAGTACAGGAAGAGAGGCCTCAAGGCAACCTCATGTAGCTAGAGGGATAAAGGCCATTGGCCAAAGTCCTACATGTGTTGAACATGAGTCAGGAGGGGATACTGCTATTGGCCAAGCCAAAGCATGAGTCAAGAGAACAAAAGAGAAAGGCATAGAACAAGACAAACAATGCAACACAGTCAAGAGAGGAAAGAAAGTCCCACAGCTAGGTGTGGATTGTAACATTACCCCCTTTGTACGGGGGAAGCTGCTGGTTTCCCACTTCTCAGAGATGGGAGTTGCCATAGGGCTTGCCAGTCATGTTGGTGATGGCATCATTGTCAAAATCAAAGTCATTGTCCTGGGGGTCATAGTCACTATCTTTGGTGATGAGAGTTTGTTCTTCTTCAACAATAGGGACAGAAAAGCGTTCCTCAAGGGAATGATGGTGAGTGGGGCAGTTTGCCTGGGTATGACCAGGAGGGTTCATCCCACAGATGGGACATTCATAGGCAGGGCAATTAACTTGGATGTGACCAAGGCAGCAGCAGATGAAGCAAGCTTCATTATACAATGGGTGAGAATGGGTGAGCACCCCAAGCTCAGTGTCTACAGCAGTGAGAGGGTGGTTTCGGGGAACAGAAGGTCAGTGGGCCTCCTCAGTTTGGCTGAGGAGTTTGGCAACCTGTTCTCCTGAGAGGCCAAATGCCTCTTGAGGATCAACCATGTTTGGGGATGTAGATGATGACAGGGAGGACAGGGACAAACAACAAGCATGGGGGCAAACCCTTCATGGGGAAGGTGATGACTGTGGGGAGTGAGACAATGATGAGGATGACAAGTTTCTATATTGAGATGGGGGACGAGCAGTGATGGGGGCAGTATGCTGGCAGACATTGTGGATAAGGTCAGTGCCTCCAAGTACATTGAAGAGGTGGAGGATCAACAGAATCTGTTCCCTCAAGATTTCCTCAAGGATGGTGCATGTGAAGCTGAGGCAGGGGCCCTGTCTTTCAACATAGTGGGTGACATTTTCAATTCTGAACCCTTGAAGGGTGATGCAATAGACCAAGTTGAGGGGGGAGTCAGTGTCAACCTCCCAGATGACAGGGTTGTAGGAGGAGGGGTTGGCAAGGAACACCTGGTAGGTGTTGAGCATCCCTTCTTCAGCTGGGACATGCAAGTGGCAGGTGAAGGGGGCAGGATGGTGAGTTCCAGGGGAGACATGTCAGGCAATGGGAGCAGAGGAGTGACAAGGGGGCATGACTGAGACAAGAGAGACATTTCTGCTCATTCGAGGTAGGGACTGTTTCTGAGGGGGAAAGTCTTTGGTCATGAGCCACAAGAGCTTCTTCTCATGCCTTGTGGAGTTCAGCTAACCTCACTTCAGTGGCAAGGACCCTTGACTCGGCAATAAGAGTGGGTAGGGGTTTCAGCTCATACCCATACATGAGGTAAAACGGAGATTGGCCAGTCACCAAGTGGGGTTGGTGATTGTGAGTGAATTCTGCCATGGGTAGATGCTGGACCCATGAGGATGGTTCATTCTGGCAGAAGATTCAAAGATAGGTCTTGATCTCTTGGTTAACACATTCTGTTTCTCTGTCAGTCTGAGGGTGTTAAGCAGTGGAGAGTCCCAGGGAATATCCGAGGAGCTTGGCCAGTTCTTTGGCAAATGCAGAGGTGAACTGTGGGCCTTGGTCAGATATTATTTTGTCATACAGGCCAAACCTGGAGAAGACTCTTTTGAAAAAGAGGGTTGCAATTTCGAGGGTGGAGGCATTTTTTGTGGTAGGGATAAGAATTACCCCCTTTGTAAGCCCATGGTCTACCATGACCAGAAGGGAATCATACCCAGAGTTTACCAGGAGATTGGTGACAAGGTCACAGGAAACCTGTTGGAGCGGTCTCATAGCAGTGGAGGGTATTGGGGTAAGAGGTGGGGTGGTGGGGTGGGTATTGACCTTATTTTGCTGACACACTGCACATCCTTCAATGTAGTTGTGGACAAATGTGGCCATTCCAGGCCACCAGTACTCTGTAGAAAGTAACTGTCTTGTTTTAAGGATCCCAGGGTGTCTGGCAGAGGGGTGATCATGATGACAAGCAACAATTTGTTGGCAAAGAGTGGGGTTTTCAGGGACAAAGGCCTGGTCTTTATAAAAGAGAACCCCTGCATCAAAATGCCAGTCTGAGAGGTTTGACTTGAAGGGGAGGGGCATGTCTACTCCTTCAATGGCTTGTAGAGCAGTGAGAACTACTGGGTCTTTAGCAGATGACTCAGCAAGCTTTGAGGAATGGGCAGTGTCACTGATGTTTACAAACAAAGTCCAGGGTAGAAGTGTAACTCCCTCATTGTTGGTTTCTTCATTAGGGACATGATCTGGGCAGCAGGAAAGTGCATTGGGTGTGCAGAGTTCCTTTCCTGGTACATGTGTGAAGGAGAGATCGAAATCTGCGAGATCTAGGAGCCAGTGTGCCTGGTGGTGATTTAGGTTTTGGGGTTGTCAGAAGTAGGTTAGGTTTTTGTGATCAGTGAGAACTTGTACTGGAGTAGAGGTCCCCTGGAGGTAGTGTCTCCAAGTTTTAAGGGCTCGGATGACCCCTAACAACTCCCTGTCATATATATCATAGTTTTTCTCAGTGGGATTGAACGACTGAGAGATAAAAGTGCATGGGCGCCATTGTCCATTTGAGTCTTCTTGCATAAGAATACCACCAGTGGCATACTTGGAGGCATCGGTGGAGATTGCGAATGGTTTGGAGGGATCAGGCATGAGTAGGACTGGTTCTCTCACAAACACCTTTTTCAAGGTTTGGAAGGCAGTTTTGGCTTTCTTTGACCAGTCCCAGGTTGCATTTTTCTTTGTGAGGTCAATAAGGGGTCAGGCAATGTTGGAATAGTATGGGACAAATCTTTGGTAGAAGTTTGCAAACCCCAGAAAGGAGCGAACATCCTTGACCTTCGTGGGGGTGGGCCAATCTGTGATTCCCTGGACCTTGACAGGATCCATGGCAACAGTGTTCTGCTTGATGATCATTCCAAGGTACTCCACTTCAGAGAGATTGAAATGGCATTTTTCTAGCTTTAATGGTAATGAGAGTTCTTTCATTCTTTGGAGAACTTATAGGGTTCTGAGTCAATGTTCTTCTGGGTTGTTTGAAAAGATGAAAAGGTCATCCATATAGACCACTAGCCATCCTTCTGCAATAAGATCTTGGAAGGAGTCATTCATGAACCTTTGGAAAGTAGCTGGGGGGTTGCACGGCCCAAAGAACATGATGGTCGGCTCAAAGAGCCCCTTGTGTGTGATAAAGGCTGCTTTCCATTGGTCCCCTTCTTTGATCTGGACATTGTTATATCCTGATCATACATCCATTTTGGTGAAGATGGATGCTCCCTTCAGTTTATCCACCAGATCAGAGATCAGTGGTAACAGGTAGGCATCTTTGACCATGTGCTTGTTTAGATAGTGATAATCTTGACATGGTCTGAGGCTTCCATCCTTCTTTCCTATGAAGAAGAAGGGTGCTGCTTGTGGGGAGTTCGAGGGTCTGATCTTTCCTTCCCAGAGGTTTTCTTCAACAAACTTTTCAACAGCGAGTTGTTCAGAACGAGTTAAAGGGTAGGCTTTAGCCACCTTTGGTATGAAGTCTTCAACCAAGTTAATTGGGTGATCATAGGGTCGTATCAGGGGAAGGGTTCCATCCAAGGGTTTCTCAAACACCGAGGCAAACTTGGCAATCTCTGGGGGAAGGACCACCTTTGGTTTGTTCTTTTCTTCTTTTTGGGCAAGCTCCATTGCCAGGTTGAGCTTTCTCACCCATTTATTGTTTGGGGCGACTAAGGCTGCAGCTTTTGCAAAACAGTTTATGAACATACAATTGTATGCTCGAGTCGTGAAAGCATCTGGTTCTTTGTGGTCGAGGTAGATGTTGACCCCCTTTCTTTCAAGGGGATCAGGGAGAGCTTCTTCAGGAAACTCTTCCAGTGGGGTTTGAGGAACTCAAAGGGCAGCAACATTTGTTGATTCATTGATAGTCAATGTCCCATTTCACCAGTTTATGGTAGGATTGTTTTTCTGTAACCATGGTATGCCAAGGATGGCATTTTCCAATCCATGGTTCATTACAGAGAACTTCTCCTTGTGGGTTTTTCCCTGTATTTTGACAAACAGGGTGGTGGTAAACAGGATGCATCCTTTTTCATTGGGGGATCCATCAGCATTGGTGACTGAGACAGGTCTAGGGAGTTGCTTGGTAGGGAGTTTATTTCTTCAGACAAACATCCAGTCAATGCACAATATTTCTGCCCCAGAATCTACTAGGGCAGTGGTGTTGACAACTTTTTCTCCAGTGGCTCTCATGAAAACAGAGATAGGGATTTTCATAACTCTCTCAGGGAGAGAAGATACTTTTACAGGAGAAGCCACATATGAGATACATTGTTCAGGGGTTCCAGGCATCAACTCTGGTTCCCCATTCAAAAACCCTTTCCAAGGAACTTGGTCAGTTTGACCAGGGCCCCAGAGGCCTCATCTTCATCATCAGTTTCTTCTTTCTTTACCTGCTTAACCTTCTTACCAGGGGTCTTGTTTTGGCTGGGGCAATCTCGGGACATATGTCCTTTCTCTCCACATCCAAAACACAAGCCATTTTTGAGATGGTGATCTCTTTCTTCTTTCAAGAGTTTGACCGCATCAACATCCATAGCATTGGGGTCTCTCTCTTCCTGGTGTTGGAATTGGGGTTGGGGGTAGGATTTTCCTTTTCCCTTGTTGTCAACTCTTCCAGTGATGGCACAAGCCTTCTGCCATTGATTCTTGAAGTGCATTGCTTTCTTGCACCATTCTTCGATTTTGGTGGGGACTTTGTCCATGCCATAGATTTGGTGGACAAGGGCAGGTCTAAGTCCAGTAGCAAAGAACTCAATGAGGGCAGCATCCTCTTTAATGCTGCTGCAAGCAGCAGCCATTCTGAATTCAGAAATGTATTCTTCAATTGACCCTTTTTGTTTCAGGGTTCTGATCTTGGCGATGGCAGCACCAGCAGTGTCAGCTGGGGTGAATGCTGCTTTGAAATCCTTTTCGAAGTCTTTCATAGTCCCAAAACTGGGGTTCTGTTTCTCCAGGGCAGCCTGGTAGAAAGTCATTGCCCATGCTTGGGCTACCCCCTTATTCATGTGAGAGAGGGCATATGCAACACATTTATTGTCATTGTCATAGATGTCTTGGTTGATCAAAAGATATGCCTTGACTGAGTACAGCCAAGACATGGCAGTTTCATGGCTGTCATCATATTCATATGGTGTGCCTATCTTTAGTTTGGTGGGTCTAGCTGGAGCAGTGAGAGCTCCACCCTTTGATGATCCTAGGCCAAGGCCACCAGATCCAGATCCTGACATAGTGAACAGGCTTCCAGGTTTAAGGCAAGGTTGAGAGGTAAGGGGATGGGGGGATCCTAAAGAGGATAGTACATTCTGGAGGGTGTTCTGTAGGAAGCTGGTGTCATCCTCAGATGGTGAGGGGTTTGGGTCAGTTGGGGTATGCACTTTGGTGGCACTGTATTTGGTGTCTGAGCTCAATGGCTTGGGTTTGGGTTCACAGGGTTCGAGTGGGCTTGCCCACAATCTGTTCCTTCAAGGGAAAATGGTGTCTCACTAAACAGCAGACAATTGGGCATGACAGCTGGGATGTAGACTAGAGCTTTTGTTATGCTAAGACTGAAGTCTATAATGTAGGTTGAGCCCAAGTGAACATTCTACAACATGATGGTTGTAACCTTCTATCTGAAGGATTTGTTGTAGTTCTGAATGAGAGCTGAGAGGCTCAAGTTTGAAGTTCTGAGTAGCTAGCTGGTATATTGGGCAGCTCTAGTCTGAGGGTCTACTCTAGACTAGAGGCAACTATATATAGTACAGGAAGAGAGGCCTCAAGGCAACCTCATGTAGCTAGAGGGATAAAGCACTGCAAGCATTTCACAATTTTTCATCCCAAAATATGGTAATGCCCATTAGGTTCTTCACTAATGGGTATTAGCATCAATCAATGTTTTTTAGTAAATCATGCAAAGAAAACAAAGTGTTATTATTGCCTTTTCTCTTTGAAAACATCTGTCAAAAAAGAGTATCTCTTTCTTCAATTTTTTCAGCATGTTTTCTCAAAAAAAGTTGTGAAATGCTTGCAGTGAAAGGCCATTAGCCAAAGTCCTACATGTGTTGAACATGAGTCAGGAGGGGATACTGCTATTGGCCGAGCCAAAGCACAAGTCAAGAGAACAAAAGAGAAAGGCATCGAACAAGACAAACAATGCAACACAGTCAAGAAAGGAAAGAAAGTCCCACAGCTAGGTGTGGATCATAACAGCAACTACAATTGGTGATAAGTCAGAGTTGTTGAGAAGTACATTCAACCCAACAGCATTCAGGGAGGCACTACTTCACTTTGTCATTGCTGATGATCAGGTGTGCCTCCAGTATGTTTATTAACATTCTACAATAGATTATTTCTTCACAATAGAGCCTGAATGTTGTTGAATGTCATGAATTTCATGATCTCCTTTTGCTCCTCTGTGAGGATTTGCAGGACATACATATTCCAAGGTGGACAAAGCTTGAGGTACATAGACTCAATTACACTTGCTACTTTTATCTCTGATGTCTGAAATTTCAGCTGGTTGTTGGGGAAATTTTGCTCACAGCCAACATATGGTCCAACTCATTGTGTCATCCTTACTTGGGTTTGACTGCCCACTGGATCAAGCGAAATGTGAGTAGATGCCTAACTTCAGAGGCAAGTCTGATTGCTTTCCATCAGTTAATGGGCCATCACAATGGCAAAGCCCTGGTGAAGGTCACTCTTGATATGCTTGATTGCAGCAATGTGACTATAAAAGTAAGCTGAATGCTTATCAATCAGATTCATCCCAGTATGCTGAGATTGTTGAACTGAACAGGTTGGTCATTGGACTCTAGATAATGCTGAGAACAATGACACTTTCATGGACAAACTTGGGAAACTACTTAAACAATGTGACATTGCATTTGACCATAAAGACTGACATATTCATTGCTTCCCTCACATCATAAACATCTGTACTGGACATGTAGCTAAGAGGATCACTGACACCGATCTTGCAGAACTTGCTGGTACATGGGCACTGGCCCCTCCTCAGGATTTGCATGACAGGCAGACATACCAAGAAGCCTTGGCTTGCAATCCAGTTGCTCTTGGCTGTGCTGTCATTACATCACTTTGTGCATCCAGCCAGTACCAGGATGCATTTGAAGACTATATCAGGGAAGGTAATGAAAAAGGATATTGGGAAGCCCGAGACATGGACAGTAACATGACTGGAATGTGCAAGGTCACCATCCTCCAACTAATCCAAGATGTCAAAACATGGTGGGACTCCATTTATCTTATGATTTGGTGGTTATGGCTTCTTGAGCAGGTAAGGAGCCTTGTATAACTTACTAACTGATAGTTACTTATGCCACATTCTAGCCAATTGACACTTTCCTCAACCATCCAAACAATAGAGACCTAAAGAAATACAAGCTTTCATGGATGGAGTGGAATGTCCTACAAGATTTCGAAGCAATCCTTGAGGTCTGTGTGCTATTTTCAATCACTTGATGTGGCAACTCATCAACTTAACTTCTGCCATCATGTCAAGGTCCCTCATCATGCAACTCAAGTACTATCACATGAAAAACTTCCAACCATCTGTAATTTCCTCAAAGCTTTTGAGAGATTCTATGTCAACTGAGAAAAGATGGGAAAAAATCCAAGCATTGCATGTCTTGCTCCCTATATACAAGAAGGTTTGAACTGGGCCAACAAGTATTACACTTGGATGGGCAATACGAAAGCATACCTTATAGCCATGAGTACATGTGCTTTCTACTTGCTTTTATTCATGGGTCTTTGGCTTCCATTACTCACATAATCATTGAATTGTTAGTTTTGAATCCAAATGAATGCCTCAAGTGGATTTGCAAACACTGGAACCCAACCAATACAGAAAAGATGCTCAGGGTCATTCATGTTGGAGATTGAATCACCTCTGTGTGATGTACATTTTGGTGCGAGTATTTGGTTGATTACATAAGCACTTAGAGCGCACATAGAGTACAGTTGTAGTACTGTTCCCTCAGTAGTTGAGTCACTACTGAGGCTGCCTACACCCCTTTTCTATAATTCATGACACAGTAGGTCACTCATCCTTTGTCTGGCCACCACTTACAGTATCAAATGCCACAGATGACTGAATATCACAATTGATCACCAATGGAGCACCATGATCAGGGAGAGAGTGCTTGCCATGCATCACTAAAGAAACAGCAAACCCTCCAACAGGCCTACAGGCTTGTTGATGATGATGACAATGAAGACAATGGTTTCACTAATGGGGGCTTTGGCAGATCTGTCGAAGAAGAACTATCATTGTATCTAAATATGAAGCTTTCCCATGTTGGAATAGATAGTCTGAAGTTCTGGGAGGTAAGCATTATAGTTGCTACCTGGCCTTCCATGACTGACAGCTCATGGAATCTATGATTAGATGAATGAGACCATCTATCTGACACTATTCTTGATGGCAATGGACTACCTTCCTATCCAAGGAAGTGCAGTCCCATGTGAGTGGATTTTTTCATCAAGTGCCAAGACTGACATGAAGAAGTGGAGCCATATCAAACCTGTTTTAATGGAAACCCTACAGATGCTGAAGTTTTTCTACAAGAAATCATGCCTCGATTTCTCAGCAGGCATACTTGTCAAGGAGAAGGACCTGGAGGAGTCCAGTGAAGACCCCTTGGCTAAGTTATTTTCCAAGAATGTGGAACATGCAGACAAGTCTCTTGATAGACTGTTGTTTTCCTTGGCAGATGGTTCAGATGACAATGAGATTCATGTGGGTCATGTTCAAGACTTAGGCAGAGAATGAGTAGGGTGAACCCTGATTTAGTCAGGTCAGACTTGTCACTGATTCACTGGACCTGGATTGTTGAACATCCAAGCCTTACTCTTGTAACCTTTCAATCTGACTTCGGTAATGCTCATAGCCTACTGGACTTATTGCAGACTTGTTGTATCAATGTTAATGTCTCTGAATCTTGCAAGTTGGGACACTGGACAAGCCCATGTGGGCTGAGAAGTGTCACATGTTAGGGTGTGACTCTGAGGAGACCAGTGACCACTATCTGGCACTATCAGTATCAAAACTTAACACTAATGACAAATTGTGGCCTCATTGCCTCCTCACCTCATACATACCAATATGTTCAAGGCTACAAGTTTTGAAAGTGACAGGTCTGACTTGGTAAGTGACTTCCTGCTCTTCTCTATCACCCAGCCAGTCTGAAGCCATTTGAACTCAACCTGAAATCTAACCACATCTTACTAGCAGTCTAACAAATCCTGTCCTATGCCATGTGGAAGTCCCTCATTGCAAATCAATGGCAAGTACAAATTGGCAAATAAAATTGGAGGCAGCTCTCAGGGCAAGTGGCCATTAAGTTCAATTCCTTACTTCGCTAATAGATGCCCTAAGGTGACATTTTTCATGCATGGAACATACTCACTGGGACAGAGGTCACAGTAAAACTTCGACACTCCGAGTTCAGCAGAGCACTCGAGCATGAATGCAACATTTACAAATCCCTCACAGGTGGCCCTGGCATTCTGCAGTTGTACTGGTTCAGCACAGATTATGGCTTTCATGCCATGGTTGTGGAGCATTTAGGCTCATCACTGCAAGATCTTGTCTCTCGGAGTGATCATAAATTCAACATTGACATCATCACTGGTACTGGCTTGCAGATGGTAGGTCTAGACTCCAGAGTGCCAAATCATTTAGTTGATGCTTGATTTGCCTGATCGAACTACTGCAGATAACTTGCCTTGAATTCATGCATGTGTGTGATTTTATCCACCATGACATTAAGCTGTTGAACTTCCTTACTGAAGTTGATGTGAATGATATGAGTTCTATCACAATTTACTGATTGACTTTGGGCATGCACACACCTATAGGGATCACAAGACTCATTGTCATGTCCATTTTCAAGAACATGTGCCTTTCATAGGCACCAAACCCTTCACTTCTGTAAATGCACATTCTGGCATAGAGCTTTCACATCATGATGACATCAAATCACTTGCTTACACCCTCATCTACTTGTTGAATGGTTCACTCCCTTGGGATCACAGTGTGGACTCATGTGAGATCCTCCAAGCAAAACTTGACTTCACTCGATTAACATATGATATCCCCATGCCATTTCTCTCATTCCTTGAGCATGCCCAAGCATTATCATTCAGTGCCAAACCTGACTACAAGTTGTTGCAGAGTCACCTGAAACAGTGTTCAGACTATATGTTTTAGTTTCTTGGACCTGCTGGTTGTATCACTGCTTGTAGCACTTGTCAATGTTAAATTATGGTAACTGTTTGTAAAACTGGCTCAAAGCCAACTAGCAAGCCAAGCCAGTCTGTTAGCATGGCTTTATTCGGCTTGACTCAGCCACATGAATGGTTTTACTGGTTTTGGTAAGCTGAGCCACAGTTTGCTGAGCCATGGCAACACTAATTGCTGCTGCCATCACAGTCATGAATGGCGTTGGTGTACACAGCTGTGCATGCCCGAAAAGGAAGAACCTTCAGATGGACACCAGTTCTCACGGGGCTTATGGGGCGATAGAACCTGGCAAGCAAGGTAACACACACAGCATCTGTAAATGAAATGATGCACTTTTTTTCCATGCCTCACACATTTGTTTCAATGTGCATTTTTCGCTGATGTGCCCCCCTGCTACAAAATTCACACAGATGACAGACATTTGAGAGGAATCAGTGTAAGGTCTTCACTGGCAAACATTTGATTATGACTTGCTCAAGCCCACAGACAGTGGGAAATTTGTAACAAAAGCATACATGTCTCCTTACTTCAGCCAGCCAACTCATGGACACTTGCCAGAGTATCCTGTGCCCTCTCCATACCCAGCAAACCACAAATGGTTAGCATTGGTGGCCCAAATTAAGGACTGTCCTTCAAGTTGTAAGCAGGAAAGACGCACACATACAGTAATGGACTGGCACTTGTGCCATGCACCATCACTTGTGCCAACCATCAGATAGCTGTTAAATCACATATTTCGGTTCTACTACCACACTACAAGTTATGATTACACATATATGAGAACATACAGCCAGCATACAACAAACTTCACACAATTAGTCCTGAGAGAAGCAGTTTTTGTTACTGGCACAAGTGCTGGTGGGGCAGAGGTAAGCAACAACAAAACTAAAATGACTTCTATCACACAAAAACATGCTAGATTTCATTTTGAAATTGCATGCAGACTTAAAGCTAGGATATGTCCCAGCATAGCCCAGACGTTTAATCTACTATAATTCAGCATTATTGTTGGATGTAAGGCATTGATCCTTTGCTGGTGCAAGTGCTGGTACATTACTGTACCATAATCTCCCTTCCTCTGTCCACTTGTGGGGTACATCAAAAGGAAAAAAAGCACATCAAAAAAACAAAAAAACACAAGAGACATGGGGAAAATGCACATTTTGTTATAGGTGCAGCATCTAATGGGACGATTATCACAGGAAACTTTGAAGCACAGTATGATGATGTGGTTCTCGAGGAAATCTCGAGAGAACAAATCCTGTTGATCCTTCACCTCTTTGATGTGCTCGGAGGGGCTGACCTCATTCACAACGTCTGCCAACATGCGACCCCAGTCACTGCTCGCCCCCTGTCCCAATATAGAAACTCGTTGTCTTTGTCGTCATCCCACTCCCCACAGTCTTCGCCTTCTCCATGGAGGGTTCGTCCCTGTGCTTGTTGTCTGTCCCCGTCCTCCCCATCGTCATCCACATTGCCAAATATGGTAGACCCTCAAGAGGCGTTTGGCCTCTCTGGAGAACAGGTCGCTGACCTCGCTGTAGACACTACACTTGGGGTACTTACCCACTCTCATCCCCAGTATGGCAAAACTTGCTTTGTCTGTCACCAACTCAGCCATATCTGAGTAAATTTCCCTGCTTATGAATGTCCCATCTGTGGGATGAACCCCCCTGGTCATACCCAGGCAAACTGTCCCATCCACCGTTGTTCCCTTGAGGAACGATTCTCTGTCCCTGTTGTCAAGGAAGAAGAACAAATGCTCATCACTGAAGACAGTGACTATGACCCTCGAGACAATGATTTCGACTTCGATGATGATGCCATTGCCAACATGACTGGTGAACCTTATGGCGACTCCCATCTTTGAAAGGTGGAAAACCAGTGGCTTTCCCCATATGAAGGGGGTAATGTTACAATTCATGCCTTGCTGTGGGACTTTCTTGCTCTTTCTGACTGTTTGGCACTGTTGATCTTGTTCTATGCATTTCTTTCTTGTTCCTTTGACTCATGCTTTGGTTTGGCCAATAGCAGTATCTTCTCTCAAACACATGTTCAACACATGTGGGACTCTGGCCAATGGCCTTTCTCCTGTAGCTGCATGAGGTCGCCTTGAGGCCTCCCTCTCTGTACTATATATAGTCGCCTCTAGTCTAGAGTAGATCCTTAGACTAGAGCTGCCCAATCTACTGGCTAGTTCCTCAGAACTTCGAACTTGAGCTCCCCAGCTCTCACTCAGAACTACAACAAATCCTTCAGACAGAAGGTTACGATTGTCACATCGTAGAACGACTACTTGGGCTCGACCTACATTATAGACTTTGGTCTTGGCATAACACAAGGTATCAGTAAGTAGTCTAATATGAATAATATGTAGGCTTACCCTCAGTAGTGACTCAACTACTGAGGGATTAGTACCAAAAGTGTAGTACTAAGTGCGCTCTAAGCGCTTATGTAATCACATGAAACTCGCACCAAATTAAGGTATCACACAGGGGTGATTCAAACTCCAACAATGTGTTCAGTATGTATTGGACTTCAGGTAAGTTGAGAGGTAGCAGTACTGAGTGAGAGCAAAGTAAAACTGGGTAGTTTTCTTAGAGTCCTGGAGGCTCTGTGCCCTGTTTATATATCAACTGTGATAACTGTTCATTCTCATCTTTACCATTCTTGTTTCATTTTATCAATTCTATTTTCTTTTGTCCTGTCATGCTGCTCTTGTGAGGGTATCTAAATATCATTGAGGAGCACAATGAAGATGCTACATTTGCTGGAACCATGTCAGGAATATCCTATGACAGGTAAGTATCCATCCTCCCTATGCATAAGCGATTTTACTTACAGGATTTGCATTGTGCAGCCAGGTCTTGGACATGATTGTGCATTGACTACATATGTAACTGAATTAAGTATGTGTTCAAGGTCATCACTGGCTCTGGACATAATGCTGTCACATATACAGCTGATGTCAAGGCGCAGGTACTCCATGCTCAACACGAAACTGTGGACTGATGATACAAATACAAATATGAAATCACTCATGGCATACTGAGAAGAGGAATGGAAAATATCAATCAAGTCTATACACAGCATGCTAACATGCGATGAATGGACATCTGTGCATGCCCCGTTTGCAGATGTGCCATAACAGACAGTATTAGGGATTCCATACAACTGCTGCAGGAGATTCCCAGGGCTTCTAGCAGAGGACAATCGTCTGGAAGCAATTATCAGTGTAGGTGTTCCCTCCTGGGAGCACATCCTCTAGTTTGACCTGCAATGTGATCTCAAGTTGTGCCAGACCAGACACCTGGATGTTGTATGTATAGTTCGGTGTTGATGGATTGGCCCCTTTCAGCTGAACTGTTGTGACAGGGCACCCTAGCAAGTGAGTAGAAATCATATTCTTTTCAGATCTGGACTCATGCCCTTGACAGATCAGACCCGGACAAGGCATCTGCACAACTCTTCCCCTTCAGGGATCTCCCACTTCCCCAGCTTTCTACTGCTGACAGTGGTAACAAAAGTAATTTACCCAGTATCCAATGTCCTTCTATGGTGTTGTCCCCAGAGAGGACAACAACTCCATCCTCACCTCCACTTGGCTATGTTCATGCATGCGAGTCACTTCCTAGGAACTTACTTGCCATGCCTCAGGGCTCTTGAGTTCACAGTGCAGGATTGAACAGCAACAATGTCTATGGGGAGGATAATGCCCTCCACATTGGGCAAGAGGACAGTAATAATATCTGCCAATCCCCTCACACAGGTGATATCAACTTACCTTCTGTCCTTCCCAATGGCAATGGTCACAATAATGGCCCAGTCCACTGGGATTCACCTGACCTTTGCATCAGTAATGACAACGACAACTTGCCTGCCGTACTTCCGAGTGGCAACATTGTCTATGGGCAGGATAGCAATCACCTCAACATCCCAAATGGTGACAGTCACAATACTAGCCCAGTCCATCAGGATTCACCTGACCTTCGCATTGGTAATGATGACATCGATGTCGACTTACCTGTCATGCTTCTGGTATTTTGAGTTTGCAGTGCAAGACCAGATGATGACAATGCCCATGGGCAGGATGATGGCCACCCCAACATTGAGAATGGGGACAGCAATGATGCCTGCCAAGTCCCTCATGATTTGCCTAACCAGTGCACTGGTAATGATATCAATTTACCTGCCCTGAACAGTGATGGTCACAATAGTGGCCCAGTCCATCAGGATTCACCTGACCTTTGCATTGGTAATGATGATGATGTCGACAACTTGCTTGCAACACTCCTCAATGGCGATGATCAGGATAATGATCACTCCAACATTGCGAATGGCAGCAGTCACAATACCAGTTGAGTTCATCAGGATTCACCTGACCTTTCCATCTGTAATGATGATATTGACTTGGCTGCCATGCTTCTGGAATTTGGGGTTTGCCATGCAGGACTAATTGACAGTGGTACCTACAGGCAGGATGATGGTCGTTTCAATACTGAGAACGAGGACTGTGACAATGCCTGCCAAGTCCCTCATGATGATGATATCAGTGACAATATGAATGTTGAGGGTGGTGACAATTGGGATGCTGAAGGCTGTGATGATGCCAATGGCAACAACAGAAATGGTGGGCACATTGATAATGCTGGTAATGATACTGATGTCAGTGACAATGACAGAGAGAGCATTCATATTTTGGACACTGATGCCCAGTACACCAATGAAGATTACCATGCTGACTATGATGGAGAAGGCGAGGAGTGTCATGATGGTGAGGATGCTCTGTGGACATGCCCAGAAGTGCCACAAGGAAGACAGGCAGGGTAAGAGGAAGTTTACTACTTGGAATATTCATCTGTGACCAATGTCCTTGTAGCAAGCAACAACAGAATAATGGCTGCACTGCCCATGGAGGCAAGTGGAGGAGTTGTGGTGGTAGTTGTCATGGTGGATCATCTAGTCAGCAGATTTGGTCTGGCATGGTACAGTATTCATCATTGATTCTGTAATTGCACTGGAGCAGTCTTCTACAGGACAAGGACATCACTCTTGGGCAGCTGTTGAATGATGACCAAGTAGGTACAGTTGCCATGCTATGCCTTTGTTGTTAACAGCACTGCGGAACCAATCTGTGACAAAAGGGGACCTTGTTGTACTGGCTTCAGCAATTTTGGACTTGCAAGATGCCATTACACAGTGTGGGACAGGAGATGCAACCTCTACAGTGTCCAAGCCATTACAACCTACATCCACTGTTCCTGAGCCCATGGGAGATTCTGATGATCCAATGCCAGATTACAGGTGGAAACACCACAGCAAACCATAGCTTAATCTACAGGTAGGTGCTAATTACTTAAAGCTCATTGATGCTATAATTTGGGTCTTAGGAGAATGTCCAGTGACATGCAGTCTACCTTCTGAAAAGGAAGAACAGGAGGCAGCCCCTTCCAAAGGTTGCATCTCCTAATGAAATGGCATTGTATGCTGCGACAGGCCAGGGAGGGCCCACAGCTGAGAACTTTTACTTAGACTTCCATGGGCCACTCGCTTCTGCATGGAACAAATGTGCAGCCAAAGTCTTCACTTCTCACTTTTTTGATTGTGGATGGTACAGTTCTCCAAAGAAGGATGACATCAAGAGGATATTTGAGACACATATGCACACTTTGCATGCACAGTATGCAAAGCTGAATGCTGATAGCTCATCAGATGATGAACACTCTCAAATTAAATGCAATGAAGAAAAGGAAAAGGCAAGAGCACAGAGACGTTGATTGGTATGATTTTTCCTCTGTGCAGGCACTCTACTCATTCACTTCTCTTAGCTGCGACATTGCAGGGCTAATGCATGCTCAGCACACATGGATCTTGCACATTTCAGTTCTCTTTTGGCAATGCTCCCCCCCAATGCTATGAGTGGTGATGAGACCAACCACCAACCTGGCCAGAAGCAATATGCTATCACAAAACTTACTTGGCAGTCTCAAGCTGTGACTGAGTGGCTCCAAGTATTTGATCTCATTCATCTCTCTACACAGTTCAGTTGCAACAGTTGTGCCAAGCATGGTGCCTTTCCACATACATGTATCCCTTCTCGCCAAGTGGAGATGTCAAGTCAGCCAGTCTCATGACTACCAAGCAATTTTTACAACATTGCATGGCTCTTGACATTGGATGATGATGCTAAGGCACAATTAAAAATGCTTCCAGAGGTCGACTTGATGCACACAACTGCCATCTTGGTGTGAGTCGTCAGCACTGTCACTACTCACTCTTACTGACCACTCTGTTTTTTAGTGTTGCAGAGAAGTACAAACATGTGAGGGGGAGGAAGTTTCAATGATCATGAGCATGACTTCAGGGCCGATATATTTGTAGTTCTAGTCTAAACTGTGATAGTGTTATATTTCGAACTTCAGCAATCTAAACATTGCAGTTGTGTGGCAATGGTATTCGAGACATTTGTTTTATGAATATGCTATTGAAACAGCTAAGTATGCATATGCATTGGGGACTCAGTAAGCATGTGCATGAAAATACTAAATTATGGATACTTGGGAGTGCCACCAGTGGTGGCAGCAACCACCTTGAGTGGAAGAGCTCCAAACAACGATATTTAGATACCCTTGCCAGAGTGGCATGACAACAACACTTGTACTTTCCACTGAACTCTGCAATATCTTTCAATCCACAGCATCATTGGTCTTGATATGACAGAACCTAGCTGCCATCATCTTCTTGATCTCATTTTCATGAGTATGAAATTGATGGCATAGTGGTACCATGCCAAGATCAATCACTGCTGTCAAGGAGTGCAACAAAGACACTACATTCATCGGAACCATGTCAAGAATATCCCATGACAGATAAGTACCCATCCCCCTGTGCATAAGCATTTTTGCTTATGGGCTTGCAAGTTTCTGAAGGCCAGTTATACCAAGTCAGTGCATTGTGCAGCTGGGTCTCACTCCTGGCATACTGAGAAGATGAATGGCAAATATCAGCCCATGATGGACAGTATTAACAGGCTACATTTGTGTCCCCTCCCACCCTAGCTACGATTCTGACTGGGATCTGCCCTGATCACAGACTGCAATGTTCTGAATGTGATCCAGCAGGATGCTTCATGGGGTTTCCATACAACTCTGTGGAAGATTCCCTGGAGCTTCTAGCAGAGGACAATCATCTGGAAGTGATTATTGGTGTGGGTGTTCCCTCCCAGGAGCATACTACTCTACACTGAAACCTGGTCACCATTGTGACAGGGCACCCTAGCAAGTGAGTAGAAGTTGTATTCTTTTCAGATCTGGACTCATGCTCTTGACAGATCAGATCTGGACAAGTGTCCAGACACCTGTCCATGCACTCTGTTGTGACAGGGCACCCTAGTGAGTGAGTAGAAATTGTATACACCACTCAGTGCATATGAGTCTGGAGTGGTCTGCATCTGATAAGAAAAAAGAAAGGAAATCTTTTCAGATCTGGACTCATGCCCTTGAAAGATTGGATCAGTCCATACCCTTGTGTTTGAAAATGTCTGCATCAGAGAAGAAATGGGAAGATAAAGGACATCCGGACAAGTATCCAGACACCTGTCTGCACATGCCTGCTCGAAGCCTGACTGGACACCTGACCAGACAGGTGTCAACTTTGTGTGTAAATGTTCGGACATGGCCAAGGCTGTGGCCAACGAACAGCAGCACATGAGTGTCTTTGCTATACTGCAGTCTCGTGTCAGAGAAGAAACAGGAAGATAAAGGATGTCTGGACACCTGTCTGTGCATGCCTGCTCGAAGCCTGACTGGACACCTGACTGGACAGGTGTCAACTTTGTGCATAACTGTTTGGACATGGCCAAGGCTGTGGCCAATGAACAGCAGCATGTGAGTGTCTTCGCTATACTGCAGTCTTCGAGTACTGATATGGGACAATGCTAGCATACTGGCCTTGGAGACTGGAGAGTTGGTCTCCAATCATGAATTAAATCTAGAACACCAGTAGGTTGCTACCTATTGGCAGGGTCAGGCCATTGACAGACATTCCTACAGCATTCTGGGACTTGGCACTCAGCACAGTACTGACCAGTGCATAGGCTCTATGGATGCACCTTTCATGCTGTAGTGTATTGAATAGCATATAAATATGCATTATAGGCAATGCTAACAAGATACCCTGACTGCTATAATGTGCAATACTATTACTGTGATACCTGTCAATAGTGCTCACACCTTGGTGTGACTACTGCCATGTGTACATCTGCACACACCCCTGGGAACTGAGGACAGAGACAGACACTAGCCACCATGGCAGTGTGTCTGGGCTCATATTTTGAAAGAGGTACTGGCTCACCTGGACCTCCATCCCTTACCCTCCACTGGTTGATGGGGTTCCTGTGTTGAGATACTCCCCTACAAGGGTCTGTACTTGCGTCGACTGAGGGAGCATCCAAGTTCACCTGGGATAACAAGGGCATCATACCTGTCCTAAATCCCACATTATAATCTCGCAACCACTCTGTCCTCGATTCATTGGAGCGTGTCAAGCAATTTTCAGGTGAGGTTGCAGACAAACAACAACAACAAACTAATAATCTAACCTAATTTAATAAACATTGGATATTTCTTGTTTCATTACACAAATCTTATTTACAAACTACATTACAATAACTTCAAAATAATGCCTGCCTCATCACTTGAATAATATTGTAGAAGTGCATTACAATACTGCAAGAATATTTTTACAGTGTTGCCACTTGCAATACAAAGAAGTTATGCAAAATGATAACTTGCACTTATTGTGTTGTACATTTTCAATAATGCAAGCATAATGATATTTGAGGTTGGCTTACATCATGCAAGACACCTTTATCATAACAACTGCATCTTACCAGAAGCAATATTTTGACATTATTGTATCTCTATTCATAATAATGTTTATCATAATGTCATGGAATATGATAAACATTATTTTGTCATGCACCTTGTGCCAGCAGCTGTGCTCAGTGCTCAGTGCTTCAGCCACCACAGCCATTCACCCTGCCAGCTCCCTGACCCCAGCTCCAACCCAGTGGCCCATCTTGATGTGCCCCCAGCTGCAGGTGTACTCCATGGCCCATGCCAATGTCACCCAACAAAAAAAGTGTGTCCCACTCCCAAGTCATGGCCCTGCTCATCCCCCTTCACACAGTTTGTCATAAAAGTCCTTCCTACATGCGCCAATAGAGTGATATACATGGCTTGGTCATACACATTCATGTGCAGTTGACATGCTCCCACTTATGTCACTCATAGTCCATAGTGTCACCAACTATGACAACCTGGCAGCTCTGGCAGGTACATTTTTTGTTGGTTGACTCTGCTGACCACATCATTGACACCTTCACAAAGTTGCTGAGTGGCCATATATGTTCATACCCATTGGTACTGCTGCTGCCATCGCCCTAGTGACTCAACTGTTCCTTGGGTAGCAGTGCACTATTTCCCTTTTTTGGTTGGAGCATTGGAGGTGATAAATATTTCATGCATTCAAAGACAGGTATCACAAGATGGATACCATTCTTAATGGCTTAATTCGTTGAAAGATTGAAACCATGTCTCGGTATGGCTCTCTGTAAGGTGTGTGTGGTTGGGACACTAATTACATATAGTGGTACTGGTTAGAGTTGCATGTTGCAGAGGTACTGGTGCAGGTGCAGTTGGTAGTGCAATGGTAGTTACATAGCTGACCACTCTTTTGATAGTCGAGCCAATGGGTCACTGCATTACTCTTCTGGAACCTGCCACTTGTGCTATCTGTGGTCTTGGAAAACTAAGCCCCCCTGTTGGTGTTGGGGTGCTACCACTCAGTGCAGGCCCTACTGGATTCATCCTCACCCAACCATCAAAGTTGAACAGTGCTTTGAGGGTGGTGATCACTGCCAACAAACTCCCTTCAGGCATTTGAGGAGGCAATGAAGGAGTTTGGTGTACTGCCAGGAATATCCATGTGAATGTATGAGGTTGGATGGTGTGTACAAAATGTAGTGTGTCAGTTGCCAGCACTAAGTTGTCTACACTCAGTCTTTGTTCTGGTGCAGCTTCCCTTGTCACACAATCACAAGTTGTTGTGTCTGTGTAGGTCATTGTGACTGCTATCAAGGAATACCAGGATGGTTCAACTACTGAAGATGAGTTGGAGTAATTATATATCCCCCTAGTAGTATGTGCACTGTGAAATGTATATATGTACTGCTGTATATTACATATTGAGGATATGGAAACCTATGTTGTACTATGTTGCTGCAGTAGCAAGCTGTTGTCCATTCAACTTCAGAGCCATAGTTGGACTATGTAGCCCAAGTAGCCTATATAGCAGCCTGACTACTGTAGTTGTGCAGATGCAAACTCTAATTGATAGTGCAATGTAGTACTATGTATCCATGCCCACTGCTACTGGTGACTACATATCAGGGACTTATCTACCATACTACAAGCACTACATAGGCTACATAGCACCACATAACCAAGTGATTTTTTCCTGATCATGGTGTGACACACCTGGTCTGTGCACACCTACGTGTCCATCAACAAAGAATTTACCAAACAGAGATGGTTTTTGGCAGTATGGCACCAGTATTCAGTTTCCATCATCTGAGGTTGGAAGGTTGATGAACAGGCTATCAAGCCATCGTGGTGAGCAGTCATAGGGGCAGGCATGCATGTAAATGGGAGATCTCCTTGAGTCATCTGAATCTTCATTTGGCTCTTGTTTCTGGCTGACATACATGTGTGGTAGTAAGTATATACTACATGCTGCCGAAAAACTTGCCAAATCGAAAGTGCTGAAGCACACAAAGGCTGGAATTTGTATCCTTTCTTCGACCTTTAACTTTTACTAACTTTTACTATTACATAGGAATTCTGCACTCCAATGCTGCTGCAGTATGTTGAGAAGTGGTCACAACTGGGTTTTCATAGTGACTCCATTGACTCGCTCGCCTTCAGCCATGATGGCCAATTCCTTGCGAGTGGAAGCATGGATGGAAATGTGGTGAAATCCAGAGGGGATGATGGCACATTACTACACCTAGTATGCTGCTGGACACCTATCCTTTCGCTGAAATGGTTGCACAGAAGAACTCATGAGCTCTGGTGTGGTCTGGGTAATGGGAAGGTACTTGGTGTCGTCATCACAAAAGTAAGCCCACATGTAGTTACATTGATCCCACTAACATATTGCACTGATTCTTTAGAAAAAATAGGAGATTTCGTGCTTTACTATCCATGAGCACCCCATTGAGCACTTGGCCTCTGACTGCATGAGTACCTACCTGGCCACTGGTGCTCATGCTGAGCTCAAGGTTTTCTGGTATGTTGCATCTGGTGTGTCCATGAGTCAGAGCAATGTCCCTGGAAAGTAGTGAGCCGTGTCTTGCAGATTGGTTGCAATTTCTCAGCACCATTCCACCACCACAAACAGTCACAATTGCACCCAACCAATCTGTCATTATCACTTCCATCCATTGGTTGCATAAAGGAAGAGATGTGAATTGTCTGGTCGTTATGTACTTGTATCATGGGATTATGTGAGTTTCATGGCCAGTTCATGAAGTTTGACACTCATTGCTGCAGTTGTTGGGATCCAGTCAGTGCAACCTACTGCTGGACGATGCCACTGGGCATGCTAATGTGAGTAATTCTCACTTTTCTATTCCACATGTCTGTTTACTCTCTGATTGAAGTGGTCATGCTGACCTCCATCCTGATGAAACCTGCATTGCAGTAATGAACCAGCACAACGGTGTTGATATCTGGCAGATACCTGCTGCAATCTTGGATTGCTCACTTCCACTTCCCATCAGAAAAGGTGTACTACTTCCTGTTATTTGGATTGACAATGGTGTTTGAATCCTCACTGGTAGTGACATTGGCGAAGTTTGAGTATGGAACCTGAGAACAGGAAAGAGCCTCCATCCACTTCCTCATCATAAGTATGAAAGCCACTCTGCCATGCACAATTCTCACTCTGTCAGCTGTCGAAATTGTTCATGCAGTGACTGTGAATCATTTTTTGTGGCACTTGTGCCAAGAACTGACCCTCCCTCAGGCTCACTATGATAGCCAGAACCATATCTTCTGCATAGCGACAGGTAACATGGAAATGATGGAAATGGTTACTGTTTGTGTGTTCGAAACAAAGGAGTTATGTGTGTAAGCTCTGTTGCAGTGTAGACATGTTTTAAACAGTTTCCTCAGGCAGGGACATCCTGCAAGTGAAAAATCATCCACACAGCAGGTTATCCTGGTGTGTTTGTGGGGTCTTCTTTGCAATCCTTGCTGCTGGCACTGACTTTCCTTGATGGTATGAATTCCAGTGTCACTGTTGAAGGCATCATTGGCCAGATAATCCAAACTTTCAGGGACTCATTGTTGCACACTTGATCCACCTCTTGTGTACACTGCTCCATATACTCTTATGTACATAACCAAGAGTGGCACTGCCACTGGCCAGGATTTGCTTGCATGGTGAACTCTGTCAGTGTGGCTGTCATTAGCCAAGGTGGTGCCATAATATTTCCACAGCACATGTAATCACTATCCTGCACCATAAGAGAGCTGCCTTACATAATTTTTTGGGGGCTGAACTACATAGCTAGGTTGAGTAGCATGCTTGCAATGGACGCTCAGAAATACAAGTCCCAGTCTGGCTTAGCCTCTAGATGCCCAGGATGACCTTCATGCAGGAACTGCTCCATGCTTGACACTTCATTTACTGCAACCATCTCTCATATTTCAATGGCAAATGTTTCCATATCATTCAGTAGGCCATTGATGCTAAAAGTTGCTATGGGAGCCACCATGATAACAATGTGACATGTCAGGCACCTAAACAGATGGCTCTCCAGTGTTTGCACAAAGAGACTCTCCAGGCAAGCACTACAATATGTGTGCCCACATTCATGAAGCCTGCAGCAATCACATTGGCCAACAAAACCAACACTGAGTGGGAAAGCGAGATGTACATAGACAGATTATTGAGTACCTCATGGCATATTCCACATGACAAACTGGCTGCTGCCAAAGCAAGTAACTTTTATCAACACATTATTAGCATGATTAATAGTGACCATACACGACCCTTACCATTTGAACAGAGTCCCAAAGGCAGTTTAGGTGTTTAAGCTCTGAGTGTAGGCTAGCATAGTATTCGCATCCATCTGTAAGCCCTGCACACTCAAAGTGGTCAGTAGGTAAGGGAACAACTACTGACAAGTGGCCCAATGAGTGATATCTTCTCAGCCTCTGGCAGGGATGAGCTTGTGGGTAGCTGAGAAACGAGGACAAAGTCGTCATCTTGCACGTTGTCATCCATGTTGGGATAACCACAAAATATCAGGTGTAGAGGAGGAACCAGGGATGTAAATGGGGCAAAATAGACCAGCTTTAAACCTGGCTATGGGGTGGATTGAAGTAAAAAAACCTGTGCTGCAACATGACAACAAAACATACTGGTGGCAGTGGCACAGAAAAGTGGATAATGCTGGACCAGTAGCTCCCCATAACAAGGAAGAAGAACAGATCAATGTCTGATGAGTCAAGGATGATCATACCTTCCCTGAAAGAATGAACTTGAACAAGGCTCTAATAAAAAGCTCTGCATCTGATAAGAAAAAAGAAAAGAAAAGCCTTCAGATCTGAACTCATGCCCTTAGATTGGATCAATCCATACCTCTATCGGAAAACACCTGCAACAAAGAAGAAACAAGAAAGAAAGAAACACTCCCTGGGTGTAGTAGTCAGATGCATCCAGACACCTGTCCATGCACACACTCACTTATATAACTGAAAACAGTCATAGTGTACAGTGTACAGATGGACTCAGCCCAGAGTCTGGCACATACTTGTGATCCATCCATAGATGCATGCTCTTCATTTGCTAGCCAATGTCTGTCCAGACACATGTCCACATGCTCCTGCTTACATAATTGTACATGCAGTGTTGCATTATCCCTGGGCTGTCTGGCACATTACTGGCTGTCCATTCAGGCCTTTGTCAAGGTATGTCTGAATAATCAGGTGATCAATTGCTCAGACTGAAGCCTGATTATGGTCTAGTGAAGGTGAAGGTTGGCCATGCAACATGAAACAAACAGCCACAAAACTGTAACTGGACAGAGATGTAGCCCCCAGCTGTTATTTCTTTATGTTCAGGTGGTTCAGGTGGTATAATGAAGTGGTATATGAAGAAGTCTCTAGCTGAGACATGGTTCAGTGCCCATATTTTTCCTGCTGTTTCCCTTTCCCTCTGCATGATGTCCCCTTTCAGATCTATGACATGCTCCATGTCTCACAAAGGCATCAGACATTATGCTCCATACAATCTACAATCTTGCAGTTCCCATCAGATGCTTCAGTGCCTTCCAACACCATCACCATCTCCTACCCACTGTAGGGAAAGTATCCTCCCTACCAGGATATTTCATTTATTTCATTGTTTTTACTTACTGATTTGTTTTCTTTTATCTTTTCTTGTCTTTTACTTAGTGTTTGCATGCATTGTGGCTTATGTAAGCCTGCATGAGCACTTAGAAGTGTACTGTACATACTTAGAAATAATAACAGATGTGCTACCTCAGACAAAAAAGCCAGAATTGAGTTGAAGAAGACTCAGAATAATATTTCTCCATCCCCAGACATTCTATAGACATTTTCTTGAGTTTCTTCTGGATTTTTGGGCATGTTTTTCATCTTTTCTCCTCACTCCTTGACTCTATACCAGGCAACTCGAGCCTCCTTGGTCGAATTCACCCTCTCACTTCATACTAGGAGACTTTGACCTACTCCCAGGGTCCCCATCTCTCTTCCTTACATCTGGAGCCCACTGTGAGGGGGCTGTTTTGCCTGGTGACCCTACTTCTCCCCCTGCCTCCAAGCTTGTACATGTGTTTTCTCGAGAACCAACATGCCAGACCTCTCGCCTTTCAGGATTCTGATTCCACTCGACGAGACCTTTCGATGGGTGGCATTTTCGTCGCGTCTGCTTCAGTACTTCTGCAGATATCTTTATTTTTGTGGAGGAAGGCTCTGTAGGGCGGTTTTTGGCATAGCTCAGGATCTGGTGTGCTGGTCCTCTCGTTTCTTTGATCTCCCAGCGCCTCTAGACGCCCTCTACAACGTCCTGGAGTTTCATAACATTCCGTCAAGCAGTTGTTCACCAATGTGCTGCTGTCCTCCCACCCTTCGAGCTGCACACGCGTTTTCTCGTGACCCGATCCGCTGGCCCTCTCGCTTTTCAGGACTCTGATTCTACTCGACGAGGCCTGTCTAACGGTGTATTTTTTGTCACATCTGCTTCAGTACTTCTGGAGATATTCTCATTTTTGTGGAGAAAGGCTCTGTAGGATGAAAATTGGAATAACTTGGGACTGGGTGTGCCGTTTTTCATGTTTCTTCGTTCGCCCAGCCCTCCTTCCCTGCCTCTACCACCTCCTGAAGTTTCATAGCCTTTCATCAAGTGGTTCTTCCCCAGTGCACTGCCATCCTCCTCCCCTGCCACAGCATAGCTCCCTGGCACCTCCTGTTTGTGTTTTGAGCCATTTTCAGTTGTAGGAAGCCCTCCCCCATCATCTTAGAGTCAGTAGACAACCCCTTCGAGATGCCATCAGCCCCTTCATGATCCCAGACACTTCGAGACTCCCAGACAAACTCAGAGCCCTTTGAGACACATTCGTGACATAGATGCTTCATTTAGATGCACCTGCTTCATTCTTAGATGTAACCAGATGTTATATCATCATTTTCTTGCACGTATTGCAGTTGAGTGAGGCTGCAAGTTTGAGAGTCAAGTGTTCAAGTCACAAGCAGTGACTAGTTTCAGTTTTTGGTGGTCAAAACCACCCTGAGACATTGTTATGATCCACACTTAGCTGTGGGACTTTCTTTCCCTTCTTGACTGTTTTGTACTGTTGGTCTTGTTCTATGCTCTTCTCTTTTGTTCCCTTGACTTATGCTTTGGCTCAGCCAATAGCAATGTTCCCTTCTAACACATGTTCAACACATGTAGGACTCTGGCCAATGGCCTTTCTCTCTCTAGCTACATGAGGTCGCCTTGAGGCCTCTTCCCTTGTACTATATATAGTCACCTCTAGTCTAGAGTAGACCCTCAGACTAGAGCTGCCCAATCTACTGGCTAGTTCCTCAGAACTTTGAACTTGAGCTTCTTGGCTCTCATTCAGAACTATGATAAATCCTTCAGACAGAAGGTTACAACCATTGCATTGTAGAATGACTATTTGGGCTCAACCTACATTACAGACTTTGGTCTTAGCATAACAAAAGCTCTAGTCTACATCCCAGCCATTGTGCCCAATCATCCACTGTTCAGCAAGACACCATTTTCCCTCAAAGGAATAGATTGTGGGCAAGCCCACTTGAACCATGTGAACCTGAACCTGAGCTGTCGAGCTCTGACAACAAATACAGTGCTGCCGAAGTGCATACCCCAACTGACCCAAACCCCTCACCATCTGAGGATAATACCAGCTTCTTACAGAACACCCTCCAGAACATACTATCCTCTTTAGGATCTCCCCACCCCCTTACCTCTCAACCTTGCCTTAAACACAGAAGCCTGTTCACCATGTCAGGATCTAGATCTGGAGGCCTTGGCCTAGGATCATCGAAGGGTGGAGCTCCCAGTGCTCCAGCTAGACCCACTGAACTGAAGATAGGCACACCATTTGAATATGATGGTAGCCACAAAACCACCATGTCTTGGCTGTACTCAGTCAAGGCATACCTCTTAATCAATCAAGATGTCTATGACAATGATGATAAATGTGTCACATATGCCCTCTCTCACATGAAGAAGGGGGTAGCCCAAGCATGGGCAATGACCTTCTACCAGGCTGCCCTGGAGAAACAGAACCCCAGTTTCAGGACCATGAAAGACTTTGAAAAAGATTTCAAAGTGGCATTCACCCCAACTGACACTGCTGGCACTGCCATTGCCCAGATCAGGACCCTGACACAGAAGGGATCCATTGAAGAATACATTTCTGAGTTCAGGACTGCTGCTGCTCACAGTGGTATCAAAGAAGATGCTACCCTCATAGAGTTCTTTGCCACTGGGCTCAAACCTGCCCTTGTCCACCAAATCTATGGAATGGACAAGGTACCCACAAAGATTGAAGAATGGTACGAAAAGGCAATGCATTTTGAGAATCAATGGCAAAAAGCTTGTGCCATCACTGGAAGAATCAACAACAAAGGAAAGGGAAAAGCATACCCTTGACCTCAATTCCCATGCCAGGAAGAGAGAGACCCCAATGCCATGGATGTTGATGCAGTCAAACTCTCCAGAGAAGAAAGAGATTGCCATCTCAAAAATGGCTTGTGCTTCGGATGTGGAGAAAAGGGACACATGTCCCAAGAGTGCCCCAACTGAAACAGAAACCCTGCTAAAAAGGTTAAGCAGGTGAAGCAAGATGAAACTGACGATGAAGATGAAGCCTCTGTGGCTTTGGTCAAATTGACCAAGTTTCTTGGAAAGGGTTTTTGAATGGGGAACCAGAGTTGATGCCTGGAACCCCTGAACAATGTATCTCATATGTGGCCTCTCCTGTAAAAATATCATCTCTCCCTGAGAGAGTTATGAAAATCCCCATTTCCATTTTCATGAGAGCCACTGGAGAACAAGTCATCAACACCACTGCCCTGGTAGACTCAGGCACAGAAATATCATGCATCAACTGGGTGTTTGTCCAAAGAAACAGGCTCCCCACCAAATGACTCCCTAGACCTGTTTTGGTCACTAATGCCCATGGATCCCCAAATAAAAAGGGACATATCCTGTTCATGGCGACCCTATTCATCAAAATACAGGGAATAACTCACAAAGAGAAGTTGTACATGATGAACTGTAGATCGGAGAATGCCATCCTTGGCATACCCTGGTTACAAAAAAACAACCCCACTGTCAATTGGAGAAATGGAACATTGACCATCGATGAATCAACAAATGTTGCCGCCCTATGAATTCCCCAGACTCCACTGGAGGAATTTCCCAAAATGTCTCTCCCTGACCCCCTTGAGAAAAAAGGGGTTAATATCTACCTTGATCATGAGGAACCAGATGCGTTCACAACCCAGGCATACAACTATATGTTCATAAATCATTTCGCAAAAGCTGCAGCCTTAATTGCCCTGAACAACAAATGGGTAAGAAAGCTTAATCTGGCAACTGAGCTTGCCCAAAGGGAAGAAAAGTACAAACTGAAGGCTGTCCTCCCCCTAGAGTTCGTTGAGTTTGCCTCGGAGTTTGAAAAACCCTCGGATAGAACCCTTCACCCCATATGACCCTATGACCATCCAATCAACCTGATTGAGGACTTTGTGCCAAAGGTGGCCAAAGCTTACCCTCTGACTCCATCCAAACAACTCGCCACTGAAAAGTTTGTTGAAGAAAACCTCTGAGAAGGGAAAATTAGGCTGTCAAACTCCCCACAGGCAGCACCCTTCTTCTTTGTAGGAAAAAAAGATGGCAGTCTTAGACCATGTCAAGACTATTGCTATTTGAACAAACACATGGTCAAAGATGCCTATCCACTACTGTTGATATCTGATCTGGTAGACAAGCTGAAAGGAGCCTCTGTCTTTACAAAGATGGATGTTCAATCTGGGTATAACAATGTCCAGATCAAGGAAGGCAACCAATGGAAGGCAGCCTTTATCACACACAAAGGACTCTTTGAACCGACAGTCATGTTCTTTGGGCTATGCAACTCCCCAGCCACGTTTCAGTGGTTCATGAATGACTCCTGAGACCTCATCACCGAAGGATGGTTGGTTGTCTACATGGATGACCTCCTGATCTTCTTGAACAATCTGGAAGAACACCAGAAGAGGACCCTATGAGTCCTCCAAAGGATGAAGGAACTCTCACTACTGCTGAAGTTAGAAAAGTGCCATTTCAATCTTTCCGAAGTGGAGTACCTTGGAATGATAATCAAGCAGAACACTGTTGCCATGGACCCTGTCAAGGTCCAGGGAATCACAGACTGGCCCACCCCCACGAAGGTCAAGGATGTTCGCTCCTTCCCGGGGTTTGCAAACTTCTACCAAAGATTTGTCCCATACTACTCCAACATTGCCCAACCCCTTATCGACCTTATGAAGAAAAATGCGGCTTGGGATTGGTTGAAAAAGGCTGAGACCACCTTCCAAACCTTGAAAAAGGTTTTCATGAGAGAACCAGTCTTGCTCATGCCAGACCCCTCGAAACCATTTGCAATCTCTACTGATGCCTCCAAGTATGCCACTGGAGGCATTCTTATGCAGGAAGACTCGAATGGACAGTGGTGCCCATGCACTTTTATCTCTCAGTCATTCAACCCCACTGAGAGAAACTATGATATATATGACAGAGAGCTGTTGGGGGTCATCCGAGCCCTTAAAACTTGGAGACACTACCTCCTGGGAACCCCTGTTCCTGTACAGGTCCTCAGTGACCACAAGAATCTGACCTATTTCCGACAACCTCGGAACCTAAATTGCCACCAAGCACACTGGCTTTTAGATCTTGCCAACTTTGACCTTTCCTTCACACATGTACCAGAAAGGAACTCTGTGCACCTGATGCACTCTCTCGCCGCCCTGATCATGCCCCAAATGAAGAGACCAACAACGAAGGGGTTACACTCCTACCTCAAACCCTGCTTGTCAAAATCATTGACACCACACTTTCTTCAAAGCTTGCAGAGTCATCTGCCAAAGACCCAGTGGTTCTCACTGCACTACAAGCTATTGAAGGAGTAGACATGCCCCTTCCCTTCAAGTCAAACCTCTTGGACTGGCATTTTGACAAAGGAATTCTCCTTTATAAAGACCAGGCCTTTGTCCCTGAAAATCCCACTCTCTGCTGACAGATCATTGCTCATCATCATGATCACCCCTCCACTGGACACCCTGGAGTCCTTAAAACAAGACAGTTACTCTCTATGGAGTACTGGTGGCCCGGAATGGCTACATTTGTATGCAGATACATTGAGGGATGTGCAGTGTGCCAACAAAACAAGGTCAACACCCACCCCACCACCCCACCTCTTACCCCAATTCCCTCTGTGGCTACAAGACCATTCCAACAGGTTTCCTGTGACCTTATCACTGATCTCCTGGTGTAGGGAGAGTATCCTCCCTAGTAGGATAATTCTTTTATTTCATTGTTTTTGCTTATGTTTTCTTTCTACTATGTTTTTGTTTCACTTTTTACTTAGTATTTGGACGTGTTGTGGCTTATGTAAGCCCATGCGAGCACTTAGAGTGTATAGTACATACTTAGAACAATAACAGACATGCTACCTCAGATGAAAAGGCCAGAATTAAGATGAAGAAGACTTGGAATATTAGTTCTCCATTCCCAGACAGTCCCTAGACATTATCTCACTTTTATTTGGATTTCAGGGCGTGTTTTTCAGTTTTCTCTCTACTCCCTGACTCTGTACCAGGCAACTCCAGCCTCCTGGGACAAATTCACCACCCCTCTTCTCACTAGGAGACCTTGACCTACTCCCAGGGTCACTTTTATATCATCTCTACACCAGTAAACTCCAGATATGATTCCCTTCTGGTCGTGGTAGACCATGGGCTTACAAAGGGGGTAATCCTTATCCCTACCACAAAAAATGCCTCTGCCCTCGAAATTGGAACCCTCTTTTTCAAAAGTGTCTTCTCCAGGTTTGGCCTGTATGACAAAGTAATCTCTGACTGAGGCCCACAGTTCACCTCTGCATTTGCCAAAGAACTGGCCAAGCTCCTTGGGTATTCCCTAGGGCTCTCCACTGCTTATCACCCCCAGACCAATGGAGAAACAGAACATGTTAACCAGGAGGTCAAAACCTATCTCTGGATCTTCTGCCAGAACGTCCCAATGGCATGGGTTCAACACCTACCTATGGCAGAGTTCACTCACAACCACTGGCCCCACTCTGTCACTGGTCAATCCCCATTTTACCTCATGTATGGCTATGAGCTGAAACCCTTACCAACCCTTATTGCCAAGTCAAAGGTCCCTGCTGCCAAAACCAGGATAGCAGAACTCCACAAGGCACAAGAAGAAGCCCTAGCAGCCCATGACCTCGCCCACAAGGCAGTGAAGGACTGCTTCTTTAAACCCTTTGCCCTGTTCCAGAAAGGAGATAAGGTGTGGCTAAAGGCCTGGAACCTAAAGTGCTCCTACGAAAATAGAAAGTTCACACCAAAGCGAGAAGGACCCTTCATTATCTCAGAAGTCCTCTCTCCTGTCACTTATCACCTTGACATTCCCAGACGATGGAAGATCCACAATGTGTTCCATGCATGTCTCTTATCACCCTATCGCAAAAACACCATACACAGACCAAACTTCCCTGCTCCACCCCCTGATATCATAAATGAAGAAGAAGAATATGAAGTGGAAGCAATAGTTGGCCATAAACAACTAGGCCAAGGACATGCATTCCTTATCAAATGGAAGGGATACCCTTCTTCCAAAAACTCATGGCAAAGTGCCAAACACCTCGATCATGTGGCAGATACCCTGTCTACCTATAAAAAATGGTTCCCCAAAGACTTTCCCCCTCAGAAACAAACCCTACCTCAAACAACCAGAAATGCCTCTCTCATCTCAATCATGCCTCCTCACTGCTCCTCTGCCCCAGTTGCCCATCACACCTCCCCCACAACTCACCGTCCTGCCCCCTTCACCCGTCGATTGCATGTCCCAGCTGAGGAAGGGATGCTCAACACCTACCAAGTGTTCCTTGCTAACCCCTCCTCCTACAACCCCATCATGTGGGAGGTTGATACAGACTCCCCCCTTGACTTAGTCTACCACATCACCCTTCAAGGGTTCAGAATCAAAAACATCGCCTGCTATGTCGAAAGACAGGGGCCCTGCCTCAGCTTCACCTGCACCATCCTTGAGGAAATCTCAAGGGAACAGATTCGATTGATCCTCCACCTCTTTGATGTGCTCAGAGGGGCTGACCTTATCCACAATGACTGCCAGCATACTGCTCCCATCACTGCTCGTCCCCCATCTCAGTATAGAAACTCAGCATCCTCATCGTCATCTCACTCCCCACAATCATCACCTTCCCCATGAAGGGTTCACCCCTGTGCCTGTTGTTTGTCCCCATCCTCCCCATTGTCGTCTACATCCCCAAACGGTCACCAAACTTCTCAGCCAAACTGAGGAGGCCCATCGACCTCCTGTTGTCTGAAACCTCCCTCACACTGCCATAGACACTGACCTTGGGGTGCTCACCTGCTCTCACCCATTGTACAATGAAACCTGCTTTGTCTGTCACCACCTTGGTCACATCCAAGTTAATTGCCCTGCCTATGAATGTCCCATCTGTGGGATGAACCCCCCTGGTCATACCCAGGCAAACTGCCCCACCTGCTGTCGTTCCCTTGAGGAATGCTTCTCTGTCCCTGTTGTTGAAGAAGAGCAGATTCTCGTTGCTGAAGATAGTGACTATGACCCCCAAGACAATGACTTTGATTTTGATGATGATGCCATCGCCAACATGACTGGCGAACCCTATGGCAACTCCCATCTCTGAGGAATGGGAAACCGGTGGCTTCCCCCATATGAAGGGGGTAATGTTATGATCTGCACTTAGCTGTGGGACTTTCTTTCCCTTCTTGACTGTTTTGTACTGTTGGTCTTGTTCTATGCTCTTCTCTTTTGTTCCCTTGACTCATGCTTTGGCTCAGCCAATAGCAATGTTCCCTCCTAACACATGTTCAACACATGTAGGACTCTGGCCAATGGCCTTTCTCTCTCTAGCTACATGAGGTCGCCTTGAGGCCTCTTCCCTTGTACTATATATAGTCGCCTCTAGTCTAGAGTAGACCCTCAGACTAGAGCTGCCCAATCTACTGGCTAGTTCCTCAGAACTTTGAACTTGAGCTTCTTGGCTCTCATTCAGAACTACAATAAATCCTTCAGACAGAAGGTTACAACTGTCACATTGTAGAATGACTATTTGGGCTCGACCTACATTACAGACTTTGGTCTTAGTGTAACAGACATATCAGACAAGATTTTCTGCACCCTCCTCCCACCTTTGTGGTTCGTTGCCACACCCCCAACCCCCCCATAGACATTCAAGGTTGCATCAAGGCGACCCCACCTCTTCATTTTACCTTTCGAGACTAACTGTGGACATTTGAGGCCTGTGTTTACCCTCAATACTACTGTCAAGTATCAGTTGCAATGTGATATATATTCTTTTGAGCTTTGTATATACTGCTCATGATGGAAGAAGCATCCAGACTGTCTCAATCCCCACTCAAGTCACCCCCAGAGTTCTTGGGGCAGGCTGAGGACCTGTCATGTTACCTCAAGGATGTAGTGGAGTATGGTAAGGCCCAGGGTGCAATGGATACCCTGTCCCTCATCCAGTTTGCAACTGATGGAGCACCACCCCACACTGGAAGGCTCTGGAGCTATCTTGTGGCCAGCACCCCAATCTTCGAGTGATGGGAGAACTTCCAGGTGCTCATAACTCTCCAGTACCCTGAGATTGAGCCACTCAAGGATGTTCTCAAGTACTTTGAGGAGTTCTGTGCCTTCCTCAAGGGGACTCATCACAGCGAGCTATGCTCAGTTGCAGCCATAGGGGACTACCTTCATCATTTCCAGGTCTTGTTCTTGGCCCTGGTGAGTTGGAATGTCTTGGAGTTGAGCCATTGAGGCCAACTATTCCTTTGAGGCCTCCCACCACAAGTCGAGCTTGAGGTCTCGAGGAGGCTCACATCCAGGTACCCCCAGTTTGAGTCAGGCCACCTGTGGCCTATCGAGGTCATCATTCGCATTACGAAGGAGGTTATCGAGAAGGGGATAGGCCACTCACCCCCTCATCAAGCTTCAAAGGACTCCTCATCAGCTCATGAGTTTCCTGAGGAACCCTCTCAGCACTTGCACTTGCCCTTGATCAGTTACCAGTCAGACACCCCTGTGGAGCACTCTCAGTCTCGTTCTAGAAGATGCTCCCAGGGAGAGGTGCACTCAAGCATGAAGCTTCCCCCTCGTTCTCCCTTCAAGGCATGCTCTCGACCTTTGAAGACTCCCCCTTGTTCCTCCTTCGAGGCATGCCCTCAACCCTTGAAGACCCCCCCTCCTTTCCCCAAGCATGCTTTGAGCAGCTCATCCCCTTGCCGAGTCACTAATGCAGGCTTGTGGCACACTGTGGTTCAGCCACAGTGGTGTGTTGTGGATAAGCAGGCTGGTGAATCAGCTTCAAACTTGCTTTGTGGCTCGAGAGAGGACCAATGGTCATGCCCATGTCGAGTTGACCATTTGGAGAGTACAAAGGTTTGCCCCCCTCATTCCCAGTTCATGTCTACTAGGGCTTGTGACCTCAGTTTGGCCTCAACTCACTCTTGTCAACTTCATGAATCCTCGAGCACCCCTTTGAAGAGCTCATCTCATCTCGCACCTCCCTTGAGGCACCCTGTTTGTCCTGCCCCTTGTTGTGGGTCATGCTGAGGGAGCTCATTCCTGCTTCGAGGGACCCCAGCTTCACTGTTGAACCCTGCCCCTGTGAGTGTTGAGTCCCATTTGAGAGTGTCAGGTCACTCACTCCCCCTTTGAGAGGCTATGGCTTCAAGTAGGTATCCCTCAGCCTACTGAGAGGTCTCGAGGCACCAAGGTTGGCCACGAAGATTCAGTTTTTGTTTCTTCTGTGGTCACGAGGGGCACATTTGAGTGCAGTGCAGAGTTTTTGCTTCATATCTAGCCACAGGAAAGTGTGGGGTGGTTTGAGGTCGCATTGTACTACCTACAGGTGAGGAGATCCCTCATGAGGTGCTCAGGCACACACTACAGGCTCATCTGGACTTCTGGGCCCTCGCTTGTGGCCCAGGAGGGTTGCCTGCTCAGTTTCCATTCCCCCCTTCGAGTTCGGGCTCAGTCCTGCCCCTCACTGCTTCTCAAGTTCAACCCCAGATGACTCCAAGGCATCCTTTGAGGTTGTGAACTACCCAGTCCCCTTCAAGAGTAGAGTGGTCCCCTCCAAGCTACCTTCGAGCTCCCCCTGAGCTTCATTCCCCCTTTGAAGCACCTTCAAGTCACTTTGAACTGCATTCCCCCTTCAGCTGAGTAGTAGTTTTGTTTCTTTTATGTGGTTTGTTTTGTTTCAAGCTCATGTTTTCACATTTCTAGCTAGAGTTTTGTTTTGAGGATGATACCCTTGCCTTGTTTTATGATACAGCTTGGTGCATGGTGACTGAGGACAGTCACTGTCTAAAGCCCCCCTTGGATGTAGGGAAAGTATCCTCCCTACCAGGATATTTCATTTATTTCATTGTTTTTACTTACTGATTTGTTTTCTTTGATCTTTTCTTGTCTTTTACTTAGTGTTTGCACGCATTGTGGCTTATGTAAGCCAGCACGAGCACTTAGAAGTGTACTGTACATACTTAGAAATAATAACAGATGTGCTACCTCAGATGAAAAAGCCAGAATTGAGATGAAGAAGACTCAGAATAATATTTCTCCATCCCCAGATGTTCTATAGACATTTTCTTGAGTTTCTTCTGGATTTTTGGGCATGTTTTTCATCTTTTCTCCTCACTCCTTGACTCTATACCAGGCAACTCGAGCCTCCTTGGTCGAATTCACCCTCTCTCTTCATACTAGGAGACTTTGACCTACTCCCAGGGTCCCCATCTCTCTTCCTTACACCACCCTTGCAGCTCCACCTCCAGTCATAGCATAGGCAGGTTGCAAGCACCTGCTGGCGATGAAACAACTTATGACACTGTGCACTGGACATTACTTGATGGTGTGCCCATGGTATGTATTTCGCTTGTTTGCATGACCTCTCACCGAAACCAGTTCCTGCAGGACATCCTTTGCCACTTTGTCATGCTTGACTTCATGCATAACTGTTTGGACATGGCCAAGGCTGTGGCCAACAAGCAGCAGTGCATGTGAGTGCCTTCATTATACTGCAGTCTTCAAGTACTGATATGGGACAATGCTAGCATACTGTCCTTGGAGACTGGAGAGCTGGTCTCCAATCATGAATTAGTGTGTTGTTATTTTATTCTGTTTTGTCATTCTGACCAATTGGGAATTCCTTGACAGAAACTATTCCATTCAGTTCAAGTTCAGTACATCAAAGAACTCATGGAGTATGTGGATGCAGCAATGGATAATCTAGAACACCAGTAGGTTACTACCTATTGGCAGGGTCAAGTCATTGACAGACACATTCCTACAGCATTCTGGGACTTGGCACTCAGCACAGTACTGACCAACTAGGCTCTGATCAGAGGCAGACAGCATTGCACCTTTCACACTGTAGCATATTGAATAGTATGTAAATATGTATGTTCTGACAAGTTTGGACTTTCTGTACATGTGTACAGGCTTGTAGTAGTCACCCTATTTACTGCCAACATTGTCTGATTTGGTGTTCCGAGAGCTCAGGAATCACCTTGCTTGCAAGCAAGGTTTCCCAGTGTTGACTTTTTGTGCAAAATATCCACATGAACAAACACATGCCTCTTTACATAACTCAGCACAATATCCTAATCTTCACCCCATCAATAAAACTAACTGTAGTCAACACCTCCTCATGGACTGCTGCTCATCAGCCACAGCCTTGGCCATGTCTGAACAGTTATGCATGAAGTCAAGCATGACAAAGTGGCAAAGGATGTCCTGTAGGAACTGGTTTCGGTGAGAGGTTATGCAAACAAGCAAAATACATACCACAGGCACACCATCAAGTAATGCCCGGTGCACAGTGTCATAAGTCATTTCATTGCCAGTGGGTGCTTGCAGCCTGCCTACGCCATGACCAGGGGTGGAGCTGCAAGGGCAGGTAGGAGATGGTGATGGTGTCAGAAGGCACTCGAGCATCTGACAGGAACCGCTGTAGGGAAAGTATCCTCCCTACCAGGATATTTCAATTATTTCATTGTTTTTACTTACTGATTTGTTTTCTTTTATCTTTTCTTGTCTTTTTACTTAGTGTTTGCACGCATTGTGGCTTATGTAAGCCCATGTGAGTACTTCGAGTCTACTGTACATACTTAGAATAATAACAGACGTGCTACCTCAGACAGAAAAGCTGGAATCAAGACGAAACAGACTCGGAATATTAGTTCTCCATCTCCAGATGTTCTACAGATGTTTTCTTGAGTTTCTTCTGGATTTTGGGCGCATTTTTCACCTTTTCTGCTTACTCCTTGACTCTACACCAGGCAACTCAAGCCTCCTGGGTCAAATTCACCCCCCTCTCTCACTAAGAGACCTTTGACCTATTCCTAGGGTCCTTTCACTCTCATCTCTACACTGCAAGATCATAGATTGTATGGAGAACAATGTCTGATGCCTTTGCAAGACATGGAGCATGTCATAGATCTGAAAGGGGACATCATGCAGAGGGAAAGGGAAACAGCAGGAAAAATATGGGCACTGAACCACATCTCAGCTAGAGACTTCTTCATATACCACTTCATTATACCACCTGAACCACCTGAACATAAAGAAACAATGGCTGGGGGCTACATCTTTGTCCAGTTACAGTTTTGTGGCTGTTTGTTTCATGTTGCACAGCCAACCTTCACCTTCACTAGACCATAATCAGGCTTCAGTCTGAGCAATTGATCACCCAATTATTCAGACATACCCTGACAAAGGCCTGAATGGACAGCCAGTAACATGTCAGACAGCCCAGGGATAATGCAACACTGCATGTACAATTATGTAAGCAGGAGCATGTGGTCACATGTCTGTCCAGACATTGGCTAGCAAACAAAGAGTGCACATCTATGGATGGATCACAAGTACATGCCAGACTCTGGGCTGAGTCCATCTGTACACTGTACACTATGACTGTTTTCAGTTATATAAGCGAGTGTGTGTGCAGACAGGTGTCTGGATGCATCTGACTACTACACCCAGGGAGCATTTCTTTCTTTCTTGTTTCTTCTTTGTTGCAGGTGTTTTCTGATAGAGGTATGGATTGATCCAATCTAAGGGCACAAGTTCAGATCTGAAGGCTTTTCTTTTCTTTTTTCTTATCAGATGCAGAGCTTTTTATTAGAGCCTTGTTCAAGTTTGTTCTTTCTCAAATGCTGACCATCCTTGGTCTGGGGTACATGATGATCAGGACAGAAACATGATGATGTCATACATGTGGTGTGGCTGTGCACAGATCAATGGGAAGGGGCACAGTGTTCTCGATCGCATACTGTGGCAAAAACACTGCTGTGTCAACAAACGCTGCCTAGACATACCCAACAAATGCCACTTCCAAGTGGTCTCTCTTTTCTGAGTCCATCCACCACCATCTTGCTCACCATCACCCATCTCCAATTGGTACACCTTCCTCCAAGGACTCATCCACAACTGTGCCATTGATCCAATGCTCGCAGGACCTCGTAGTGGGGACAGTGCTCTGAAAAGTGTGGAGGGCCATAAAGATAAAAGAATGAAATTCACCACATACATGGGTGTGGTAAGGGAAAGAGTGTCTGTAGAAGAGCAGAACATTCAGCAATAAGTAAGACATCATAAATGAGAAGAAGAGAGAGGAAGTAGTGAGTGGTATCTGAAGGGGCAGCTTATCACCTTTCTTCATAACATAACTTTGGTGGTATTCTTTAATGAGAGGCAGTGAGTAAGTCTACAAAAGAAATTGAAAGAACAAAAGTTTGACTTCGAGGGTATATGTATTTATGCTTTTGACAGCAGTATTTTTGTTTCGAAGGTTGCATAGAAGTAGATTGTCTGTTAAGTTAACGAACAGGTACAAGAAAGAGAAAAGAAAAGAAACACAGAAGGGAGAGTATAGATTACTCATCTGACTCGTCCCTAAGGACACAAGTGAGCTCTGGGTCGGGCAGGGAGTCATCTTCGAGTTGTTCAATAGCAGAGTTTTCAAGGCCCACCAGGTGGGTGACCTCTATATGAGACTTGTTGCAAGGGTAGTAAGGGAAAAGACGAAAGGTGGCATAGCAGAATTTTGAGATGGCACCATCAAGCTCTGCAAGAAGGTAAGATCCACCTTTAGTATGATACACTACTACCATATGACCTAGGTAGTGGGGTTTTGTCTTTTGATCTAGCTTCTTCTCGATATGAGAGTTTCTGATGAGGACAAGGGAGCCAGGTTGAAAGTTGAAGTCATGTATTGTGCACTCAAAACAGGATACGAAGTCTTTGGCAGAGGCGAAGCAGGATTTAAGGACTCATTCATGAATGATCACCAGGACTTTTGGACACTTCTGAAGTTGACAGGCACAATTAGTGATGAGGTCAGTGGTCGAGTAAAAGTCCACCTCGAAAGGGCAGAGCAACATCGCCTCTGTGAAGTCAAAGGGAAGTCTGGGATGGATGCCATGAGCCATATAATATGGGGAGAATCCCGTAGCTTTATGAACTGTGACTCATTCTGCCCAGAAGACTGATGGGGCGACCTCTGACCACCTCAATGCTTCTCCTTCACAACTCTTCACCATCGCTTCTCTAACATCAAAATGCCACTGCTCTACAACACCATTCACCTGTGAATTATAGGGAGAGATAGTGATGTGCCGAATGCCATAGGTCTTCGAGAGCCAGTCAAGAGCTAAAACATATGGACTGCCATTGTCAGTGACAATTTCCCCAATGGCTCCCCAACAACATAGGATCTGCGAGGATCACAACTTAGTGAAGAAGCTCCTCATGTCTATGATTGGTTTGTTATATTACTCCATGCTGTGTTCATGGGTCTCACTGGAATTCAGAGAACCATGGTCAGTCATGGGCCTCAGGGAAGCCATTTCCCTGGAAACAGCTTCCACAGAAACTCGGTCATAATGCTCTTGTATGCATAAATTGGCCACATGAAGTGTTGTTTCCTGGCCAAGAGTGCTCATCTCATAGCAAGCCTAAGGGCATCTCAGACCTGACTATCCTGGAATGTACACAGATCATTGCAGCAATATGAGATAATGGACCACATAAATTACATTTTAAGTTTGATCCATACAGCAAATGTGAGTGGATGCAATGTTACCTGGCACCAAGGGCTAATCCATGAATAGCAGACCTCCTCACATCAAAGAAACCAGTCATTATTGGCACACCGCCATTGCAGGATTCAAAATCATTGAAGGGGAAGAGAATAGTCTACAGTGGCAAGACTGACTATGATGGCCCAGTGCGCCTTCCTAATCCAGCCATGACATGGGTTAAGAGGCAAGTAGGAGGTGGTGGAAAGGCTACTGATAGGATGGCTGGAGAAGATGAACATTCAAGCCTATCCCCATTGCCTGCCCCAAGGACACTACATTTTACATTGCACAAGGGAGCAGCTGGAGAAATGAACTCATTAGTAAAAGGTGTACCAAAATCTATGTATGGCCATAAGAAGGTGGAAGTAGTGATTCCTACTATGGCAGGGAAGGTGGGGAAGTGACCACCTAGTGTTATCACAGTTGGAGACTCCTCTGGGCCTGATGCAACAAATGTTGGGGATGAAGACAAGGGGGATGCAGAAGACTATGGTGAACTCTTCCTTTCGGATGATGAGTGGGCCCCATCTACCCACAAATGCAAAGCACAGTCCCAACAGTCCTTGCGCCCTATGAAAAGAGTGGCATCCTTGTTGAACAATTTCATGCAACTCTCCAATCCAAATGTAGTGAAAATGTCCTCACAGACAAGATCAGTAATGAAGAAAAGAATTCAGGTCGTTTTGCCACTAATTTCTGACTCGTTGAGTGAAGAGAGGTTACCCAGAACTATCACATCCAGGAACCCCTCTAGGCCAGATGAAGCAAATGTCACAGACTGACACAAGGCTTGTGGCAATGCTGCTGAGCTTTTTGTTTCAGATGATGAGCCTACCTGTAAGTGCAAGGAAAAACCACAAGGGTCCTTTCACTCTATGAAACAACTGGCACCACCACTGGAAATGGACAGGACTCAGCTCTCCAGGCCCAAGGTCATGAAGACATCGTCACGATGTAAAGATTGATGATAAAAGGAGTGTGGGAGGAGGCTAAAATAGGCTCCTGTTGGAAGGGGTCTCAGTTCGACCCAGGAGGCTTGAGTTGCCTGGTAGAGGGGTCAAAGAGTGAGAGAAAAGACCAGAAACATGCCCAAAAATCCAGAAGAGACTCAAGAAAACATTTATAGAACATCAGAGGACAGAGAAACAAAAGTCCACCTCTGCTTCGTCTATATTTCCGGCTTTTCGTCTATGGTGGATCGTCTATTATTGTTTCCAAGTATGTACAGGTGCTCGAAGTACTCGCGCGGGCTTATGTAAGCCACAACGCGTCCAAACACGAAGTAAAAGATAAAGAAAAAGAAAGAAAACAGACCAGTAAGTAAAAACAATGAAATAAAACAAAATACCTAGTGGAGAGGATACTCTCCCTACAACGAATGAGGCCAGTGATCAAGAAACCTAGACTTCACTTCATTTCACCACTAAGCTCCAAACTGTCTAGCAAAGAAGAGCTTGAGTTCTACTATTGAAATGCCAGGAAGTTCCATTAACTAGTATACCTTACCACAACTGTCATGAGGAGGAATGTAGGTAACCACCACTTATATGTTACCACTAGTCTAACATGCACCTCAGTGATGGTGACAGAATCTGATTCAACTGTGGGAGGTCAGGCAAGTCGAGGTGTACCCTCCCAAGTGCCTCGACATGATGAATGTGAGTTGCTATGGATTTCAGTCACTGTGTATCCAATGGGCGACACTTTGCAGTGGTGCAGTTTCAGGGCACACAAAAATGTGCCCAAGATATTCAAGTATGCAGTGGACCATCAGAGGATGTTTGTAGCATGAAGCATAAGTCAGTTGTGCTTCCTAATAGTCAATGATCTCATTTCTGTACTATAGCGATGGAGTGTGTAGCCACTCCACATGAAACAGGTAGGGAACAGTGAGGAGGTTAACCCTCAGGGACTAACTCCATTATTCCACAGGATATGAGTCACAGTAAGAAAGGCCTGGTGTCATGGTCTTCCTGCCAGTAGCTGGCCCAGTGGAGAGTGGGAGGCACAAAAAAATACTTAACCCTTCACCATGTACATTATCACATCTGATGATGGCATTGCTGTAGACTAATCCCACTGCAGATCTACCTATCCAATGGTCTCGCCTTCAGTCTGGGCAACCAGGTCCATGACCAGTGCAGGGAGTAGGTCGAAACTGTGACCCTGACGAAGCATTCAACCTATCCTGAAGGATATACCCTGAAAGATCTGTGGCTGAATCCTCGACCTCCCTTGCTACAGCCTCCACCAGGCTATTAGCTGCTGAGGAGGGTTACATTGGTGGTTCTTCCAGGGACAGAGAGATGGCGCCTGCCACCTCTGTGAGTGAATGCCCTGGAGAGCCTAACCATGATCAAGTACACCCACCTCTACCTCACCATGACTATAATATGCAAATGAGCAGAGACCATGAGTTACAGGATCAACCCATGCATCTGGGCCCCAATGGGATGTATCATGGTGAGGATCAGTTTGGCTATGAAGGGATTCCCTACCACCCCAATATCAGTACCAGGTGGTATGACCCTTCAGGCAGAGGGCTGGATGCCCACTATGGCCCTTATCACCACCAGTACATCCTTCCACTGCCATTCACCCCTTATCATTACCTGGGATATGGTAATAACCCAACAGTACATCGACAACCTGCTTCAAGGAGGTGTGGGCACTACACCAATGCACTTCTCCCTTTCCAGAGTGCACACAATGCTGATTACACCAATCCCAGTGGTGGCTGGGAATTGTCTCCAAGGCCCTATCAAGGCCCTGAAGTTTACAACCCGAAGCAATGTGATGCTGGGGTGCTCCCAGGTACTCAAGGCAGTGCCGAACATTCTATGAGAACAGCCATCACCAGCTTAGACATCATGCCAGATCCATCTGATGCAACTGGTGATATTCCAAGTACTGGCGATGTATGAACAGGTACATATGAGCATGTCTGTTTTTCTCTTTATTAATCGATGCCCCAGGACAATTGCATCGACAGTAGGAATGGCATGCTCATGCCTGCACTTGTGTTTCCAAATGACATGTTACTTGTATCCTCCAAGTAATTGCTTCAACAGCAGTTACTGTATCTCTGAACCTCACATTTCTATGTCTATGGAAGGCAGTCCCATTATGTAGCAGAAAATACATAGATATGCCAGTGTTGAATGAAATGTTACTGCCTTTGCTTATGATATTCCCTGGAGCCTCTGGTAGGAACATGGAAGTGTATTGAACACTGACAGTCTCATATCCAGTGGATACACCAGAGCTGTACTTGTAGTCCAATGCCCAATGCCGAATAAGATGAACAGTAGACTCTGCTTACTAAGCCCCGCTGCTGGCCCCTTGTCTCCCCAACTCCGAGACCCCTGGCACTCCTACCTGCCCCAACCAACTCCTCACTCCAACTCTCCCTGTTACATCTGCCCCCAACAACGAATGCAAGACTCCAGGCTCGCTTCCTTGCTTCACTGATCCTCGACCTCCCTGTCGCTCCACCTCACACTCTCTATCCCCCACCCATCCTCCTTTTCCTCTGACTCCTCAGCCCCCTCCTCTATCGCCTGATACCACTCTGCCAGCGCTGTGCTGTCCCTAGGTATGAACAACCTAAGTTGTCGTGTGTGTACCATCCCATTGATGGGGAATCCCTCCAGCGTTGTAAGCTTGTACGAGTTGCCTGCTTGGCCCACAATGCATCTGGGCACTGACCATTTCGGCAGTAGCTTTCTTGAACTTGTGAGCATTGTTTCTTGTGCTCCATCGTGCACCTGCACCAATTGTCCCACCTTGAACACTACTTCCCCTGTGGACGAATGCATCACCTGCTTGTCAAATGCAGCTTTTCATCTCACTGCATGCACCATTGCTTGCACTGCCCCATCTAGCTGTTGCTGGTCCATGTATGCCAGCTGCACATCCACCTCTTTCCTCCCTAACTCCATTGTCGCCTCTTCCACTGGTGTATGTGTCATGTTGACCACTAAGCCCAGTAATAGTTCCTTTGGTGAGAGTTGGAAGGCTGGGATTATGTGCTTGTTGATTTGCCTTATTGCTTCATCGAAATGGTCTGGCCAGTTCTTCATCATGTTGCCGCCGTTGCTCCCCTCCTCTTCATTCTCTCCTAACTCCAGACTGCACAACCGTCGCAACTGTCCCAGCAGCTTGCCATTTGCATTTTCCACCAGGCCATTGATCCAGGGCACATACGCTGCTACCACCTGGTGTGTGGTTCTGTGCACTTCGCACCATGTTCTTACTTCTCCATTCTTGAAGTGCGATCCTCCATCTGTCATAAAGGTCTCCAGCGCTCGAAACATGTTTGCTACTTCCCTTAGGCCGTTGATTGTTGTCTTTGCTGTACTGTGTACCTTGAGTTTGAATCCCCATACAGTGAGTGAAAAAACATGTGCAATGTTTGGCTGTTTTGTACTAAGTCCAGTGTAGCACCATGAGGCGTGGGAATCCTGCTTAGCCTTGGTGGGATGGATGGTAGCATTGACTCCTAGCTACAAAATGGTCCCAGGGTCATGTGATTTGGTGCAGTAGTCTTTGGGATATGTCAGTTATAAAACAGGTACATCATTGCACATGTTTATTCACTTTTGAAAAGTGAGGGGTATCTAAGGGATATCAGTACTTGGTATAGCCTCCTTTTGCTTTAAGCACTGCCTCAACCCTCCTAGGCATGCTCTCAATCAACTTCTGACACTCTTCAGCTGGTATATTGTTCCACTCCACCTGAGTCCTCTCCCACAACTCCAATATCCCCTTGGGAGGGTGTTCATACTCTGCAAGCCTCCTCTTGAGGTAACCCCAGGCATGTTCTATAGGGTTAAGGTCAGGGGACTGTGCAGGCCATACCATGGTCCTAAAATCCTGCCCTTCTAGCCACTCCTTGACCTGCTTGCAGGTGTGCTTGGGGTCATTGTCCTGCTGGAAGATGATGTCAGGAGGATGGAGACCATAATATTCAAGGGACTCTTGTAGTTCATCCTTCAAAATTTGAAGGTATAGGTCCCCATCCATCCTACCATCAATCTTGGTAGCATATCCAACACCCTCCCAAGTCATACAGCCCCACATCATCAGAGAACCTCCTCCAAACTTCAGTGTCCCCTCTACTAGCCTATCACTCAGCTTCTCCCCTGGCTTTTTCCATGCCAATTTGCACCCATCTGACCCCAGGTGATTGATTTTAGTCTCATCAGACCACACCACCCTCTTCCAGTCCTCCAAAGTCCAATCTTTGTGAGCATAGGCAAAGTCTAACCTTGCCTTGCGATGCTTGGCAGAGAGGATAGGTCATTTTTGCTTTACCACAGCCTTCATACCAGACTTTTTCAAGTGTTGGCAGACAGTATTTGGGTGGAGGGGTTGGTTGATAATATTGGTGAGGGTTTTGGTCACCTGCACAGCATTTTCTGCCTTCTGAGTTGAGATGAGGTGGATGGCATGGCAGACATTAGCAGGGGAGAGCTTGGATGGACGACCTCCAGTGGACTTTTGCAGGCTGGAACACTCCTTGGAACAAAGCCTAGAGATGGTAGGGTGATGTAGGCCAGTACTAGAGGCAATAGAAGCAGGAGAATGACCAGAATCAAGCATAGTCAGGATAGTATTCCTTTGGGTAGCAGAGAGAGATCTCATGGTGGTAAAGGTTGGGAACAAAGAAGTGTGTGAACATATTCAAACTCAGACATAATGTTTATGTGTGTATCTTTGTTTGTAGGACCAAACAACCACAATTATTCCTTCATTTCCCCCAGATTCTACTACCAAACCAAAAGTGAATAAACATGTGCAATGATGTACCTGTTTTATAATTGACATATCTCAAGGACTACTGCACCAAATCACATGACCCTGGGACCATTTTGTAGCTAGGAGTCAATGCTACCATCCATCCCACCAAGGCTAAGCAGGATTCCCATGCCTCATGGTGCTACACTGGACTTAGTACAAAACAGCCAAACATTGCACACATTTTTTCACTCACTGTATGTACTGTGAATATGTGTCAAGCATTAGTAGCACACTATGATACCCTCCCTTTCCTTTTGGTAATGAAAGGTAGTCTGCCACTATAAGTTCAAATGGATGACATCTCATAATTGGGTACAATAGTGCATGCAAGTGCATTGACCCAAAGTTTTTGCATTGCGCACACTGCAGCAGTGCCTGCTGTATCGACTGGTCTAGCTGCAGGCTGTAAATCCTGTCCATCAGCTTCAACTTCACCAGGTCCCTACCCCAATGACCGTTCGTTCTGTGCTCCTCTTCTGCCATTGTTCTTGCTTCGCTTTGCGTGACGCACTCCACTCTCGACTTTGCCTGAACTGACTTTGTCGAATAAACCCTCCATAGGCGCCTGTCCTCTATGTGGTACCCTTCCCCTCGATGTTGAGCCCTACAGCGGTCTCTTTCGTTCATCGTTGTCTTGAGGTTGTAGATAGCTTCTATGACTTCTAGAAACAGAGGTTCGTCAATGAAACATTGTCTTAAATTTGTGAAGTACAGGTCTGCTTCGACCATGAACAAGTCATTTGTGATTCCCCTGGATGACTCCCAGTCTTCGTTGACTGTCCATGAACTGCCATCCTCCATCGTTCTTGGTGTGTCCATATACACTTGACTCAACGCATCTGCTGCTGCATTAGTTTTCCCTGGTCTGTGCCTCATGTCTACAATCTGGTATGCCGCTATACTGTCTCTCCACTGTGCGTGCACTAACAACAGCTTGTTGCTGCACAGGGTGTCCCTCAATGCTATGCAGTCTGTCTCTATTTCCACTGGGAAGCCCCATATGGTGTCGCTGAAGTGGTCCATACAGAACTTCAGTGCAGCAAACTCCAAGATGTATGGCTTGTACCATTCTTCCGTCATTGACATTCGTTTAGATGCAAATCCGATTGGGTGAGTTGTTGTGACTTGCTCCCCATTTGCCAAAGTCATAGTGTACCTCTGGGACAGTACAGCTCTGAACCCGTCTTTGCATCTGTCTGTTGTCAGTATGAACGGTGTCCCGTTGAACCTGGGTGCTCGCAATACTGGCTCTGATGTTAGTGCCTGTTTCAACTTCATGAACGCCCTCATCTGCTGTGGTGTCCAGTACCATTCCAGCAACCTGTCCCTCAGATATTGCTTGTACTTCCTTTTATTTGTCCTGGTGTCCACTCCTGGTAAGTCCAGGTTCCTTTGCAGATCTGTTAATGGTGCTGCTATGCACACATAGTCTTTGATGAGAGACCTGAAGTAACCTGTGAGCCCTAGAAACTGCATCAGCTCTAACAAAGACTTGGGTGTTGGCCACCTAGCGATGGCTTCCAGCTTCGCCATGTCTGGCTTTATCCCTTCCTTCCCAACCCTTGTGCCTCCAAAAACCACCTCCATCAAGAACAGTTGCATTTTCTGTGGTGACAACGATATGTCTTTTTCTCTGCATCTCTGGAGGAAGATGTGCACCCGGTCCAGCAGTTCGTTGAACTCATCTCCTGCTATCCTGTTGTCATCCACGAACGTTTCTAGGCCTATTTGTACTGCTAAGCCTTTGAACACCGCTGCTGTCATATCTGCGAAGCAAGACAGTGCCCCCAGCAAGCCCATTGGCATCCATTGATAACACTGGTACCCTCTGCCTTCCATGTAGATACACAGGTATGGTTGGTCTTGCTCTTCCACCTCGATTGTGTAGAACCCCGACGCTAGGTCCATTATGCATACATACTGGTGTCCCACCAGCCATTGCTGCTTCGCTCGTGTGTCACCCTGTGGCATTGGCGCCACCTCCGTTACCTTGTTGAGGTCATGGAAGTTTTGGCACACCTGCCATTTCGACTTCCTCTCCTGGCTCACTGCCTTTGCCTTTTCCTTTAACTGCTCCACCCCTTCTCTCTGTCCCCCTTGGTTAGTGCCTTCCTCGCTCTGCTCCTCTACTATCTGCCTAATTTCCTCCATAGTGAGTGCTGGTGCTCCATGGGCCTTTTGAGCTAGTACCGTTGGGTGTACTGCCATTACTTCGTCTGACCTGATGTCTTGTAGGATCCCTGCCTTGTTGAAGTTTTCAATGAACTTAGCATCTTTTGGGATGTTGAGTCGAAACTTCATGAATGGCACCGTTTGAACCTCCTTGACTGACAGCACGAATGTGTCTGCGAACTCGGCAACCTTATCCTGCACCTGTTTCAGCTTGTCCGGTGGCAACGGTCCATATCTGACTGCCTCTACCACTGCCCTTACTCTGGGTGGGTAGAATGGGCCCTCCTCCTCTAGCCTCATGAAGATGCCCTCTGGTCGTTTCTCGTCACCTCCTTCTCTCGCCTCATACCCTTTCATCATGTTGTTCCCTTCCTCCAGCACCACCTCCTCACTGATGTGCCTCACATCCACCTCTTTCCCCTTGCTCACCTCCTCTGGCATTCCTTGCACCGTGTCCTCGGGTGTAACCCTCGTGGGTAGTGCCTGCTCTGGCACTTCTCGTCCAGCCCAATTCTGGACTTTGACATGGCCTTTTCCCTTTGGCAGACATATGGCATCCCTACCGTAGTCGTGCACCGCTTCTAATTGATCAAGCAGCAGTTTGCCTATAAGCATCTTTCATGACTTTCCACTTGGGAACACCTTGAACATTGTTTGTGCGTTCACGCCTCCCCATTGTAGGGTGCCTGCCCAAGTACCTGTGGATGTGACCAGTGACCTGTCTGCCATTTGTAACACCTGCTTAGATGGACTCAGCTTTTCCAGTCTGCTTTTCACTCTGTAATACACTTCTGTGTCTATCGCATTGATCATTGCCCTGTTGTCGACCACAGCCAGAAACCTGACCCTTTCTCCTTGTGGTCCTTCTAGGCTTGGTACCGCTAGAAATGGGCAGCTGACCTTCGGCCTAATCTGCTGACCCATCGCATCCAATGTGTAGACGTCAGTAACTGTATTTTCGAGACTCTGTACTTTACTTGCAAGCAACCCACACTGTCCTTGCTCTACCTTGCACTCCTCTTCTCTACTGCTGATCTCCATGGGGCCTGTTCCTAGTTCCACTGTAAGTGACCCTTCCTCCTTCTTCGGCTCTTGTGCCTCTGTAGACAGACTGCTGTTTGGGGCTGTCATTGGTCTGTCGTTGTGTGCAGCCCCTAGAAGTTTCCCTCTACTGTCCAGTCCCATTGCTCCCCCTGCAGATCATCTTGTTTGAGGTTCATTCCCTGCCATCCTTCTCCTGCTGCCACTGTGTATACCTGCGGTATACTTGCTTGCGGTTTGATGTTGCCATGCTGCAGTACCGGCCATACGTACTGGACTGAGGTTGGAGTCATTCTGAATTGCACTGTCCTCCTTAGCATGCTCACTACCAGCTGATGCCATCTTGTTTCGTGGAGTCGCAGAGTTTCCTTGGCTGAGCACATACTTCCCACATGCAGTGGTTCCGTGACCATACCACAGTTGAAACACTCTCCTGACCCTTCCTCTGCCGTGCCTGGCCTTAGTGGATATGGGCGTTTGAGCAATGGCATGGTTTCTTCTCCGAACGCTCGGTGCCAAGCTTGAATGTCTGCTTCATACAGCCATCTGCCCATTTCTGAGTCTGGTTGGTGCAGTAGCGTTCTTGCTTTTTCTAGAATTTGCGCTCTCATTAGTGTGACTCTTGGGGCCATCATGCTCCTCATGGCCACATTTGTTGCCATGCCCATCCTGGCATACTGGCCTGAATAGCCTGGTTGGGTGACCTCCCCTTCTGCGTGCAGCACTGGTTGCACTTGGTACACTTGGGCCATGTGTTGCATCGTGAGTTGGCTGATTTGCTGGCATAGGGCTGTGACTTTGCTCCTGAGTTCCTGTTCTCCCCTTTTCATCTCTCTGCTTCATGCCAGCTTCTTCACTTTGACTTTCCTCACCACCTCTACAAACTCGTCCCAATTCTCATACTTCTCCTCTAACTCGTTTCGCAGGATTTGAGGTGCTTCTTCTACAGCGTACTTGATGAGTTTGCCCTCGCTGTCCCCCATGCTCAGTGCCAGTCTCATCACCTTCACTGCCCACAGGACATGGCCATAGTCTCCCCCTTCTTTGCACTCTATCCATACTCCAACCTCTTCCTCTTTCAGTGCCAGAGCCCTAATGCATTCACATTGCTGCACCTTCATCCACCTTGGTCTCTTAGGTGGTGGCCACCTCTTTAGGAATGCCATTTTGAGTGCTGCCAGATTCACCTTGTCACTGAGTGGCAGATCCATGAACCACTGATCCATGTAGCTTCCTGCTGCCACCTGGAGGCCAAACCAGTCCACCTTCATCTCCTCTGACCACGGTGCCAGTAGGGATAGTTGAAACTCTGTGAACCAATCTGCTGGCTCTTCCTTGCCAGAGTAGTCTCCTCTGAACAGCGGAACGATCTTTGCTGTTTCATTGATGTTTATGATCTGGTACAGCATCATTCGCCCTGGGATTGCTTGAGTTGGCAAGTTGGTTGACTCTGATGCTTGGGGTCCATGCGTTGGTGTTTCTGCTTGTTCAGCTTTCCACTCTCTCTGCACTATTGGGTCTCCGAACTGTGGGGGAAAGACTGCTGGTTGCAAATGGTACTGTTGTACGTTTTGTTTTGCGTTCGAGCTTCTCTGTTTCCCTTTGCCTTCTAGCCATGTTGCTGCATCACCTGTCAGTCTGTGTGGGGTAAATAGGTTGAGCTCTTCTGTCTCCTCGTCCGGTGACAACGAGACGCTGCTTTCCATGGTGCCTGTTCCACTTCCCGTTGCCTCCTCAGTTCTTCGTCTGCCGAGGCCATGAATTTTTGCCACTTCCTGTAGTGTACTTGACTGTGGTCTATTTCTTTCTCCTGGGGTTTGTACTCCCCTCTCGTCACCAGATGGATACACCAGAGCTGTACTCGTAGTCCAATGCCCAATGCCAAATAAGATGAACAGTAGACTCTGCTTACTAAGCCCCACCGCTGGCCCCTTGTCTCCCCAACTCCGAGACCCCTGGCACCCCTGGCACCCTGGCACTCCTACCTCCCCCAACTGACTCCTCACTCTGACTCTCCCCGTTACACTGGATAAACCATGTTGGCAGATGAACTCCAACTAGGTTCTGATGGACCTCATAAGAGGGTCTGGCATAACATTGAAAGTCTCATAACAGGATGGGTTGTGTTGGCAGAAAGCCTCGGAAGAGGCTCTGACAGACCCTGTATGATGGATTACAGAAGACTGTGGGAACACTCAAGTCAGCCATAGCCTCGGGGGCATAACCACAAAAATCTGGGAGGGTTGTTATGGAGGGTTATGAAAACACACCATCCAAATTGGGAATTTGGTGGGCATGATGCCAAGGGAAGGTGTCTTTTAGATATATTTAGCTCTACAAAAAAACCCTATCTAAAGACCGTGGGAACCTCGTAAAACTGGTGCCAAGGGTGGATGTCACTGACACTGCTTTCTCACGAAGTAACGGGAAGTGCTGGAGGCTGTCATGCTGCATCACCTATATCAGGTAATATCCTGTTTCAGGAACTTTGGTGATGAATCACCCCCTTTATCCTCTCTATGTGTTCTGCTTCACAGCATGCATAACTGGTGCTGTTATGGGAATTTTCGGCCACCACATCCTCATCACCATCCTGAGCATATTTCCCCCATGGAAGAACCTCACCTATCACAATCCAAACTCCAGCTTTTCCCCAGCTGGTTGTCCCCTTCACAGATGGAAACGACGAAGCTTGCACACACAATAATGTGGCAGTGGCAGTCCACAATTACCTAGACACCCCACCCTGTTTCATACTTATCATTACTCGTGCCCAACTTCGAAGACCCCCACCCCATGCTCTACACCATTTGGAATCGAACAGGCATGCATCACATAGCGATGTTCCATGCACCGACTCATAAGTTATGATGGATGTGATTGTTACCTTACTGTGGCATCTCCAATGAATTGTAACGTGCACACCACTACCACACTATCTTTAGAACTGATACCAGTCTTCGGAATTGACAAGGTATGAAGGCCACAAGAAGGCAAGACAGCCCCAGGGTATCCTTACCAGCTGATCATTTCCTTGCCTTTTCATGCAAGGTTTCCCTGAGGGCAAAACTGTAGACCTGTCCCAATTAGGCATTGCCAAGGCTCGCTCCACCCTTTGTTTGTGTACATCTTCTGGCCATGTCTCCTCATGGTATGTCTCGATTTCATATTCAGTCTCGTGTTTGCAAGGCTTGCATGTGCTAAGCAACACTGCCAGGGACCTTGGTTGTGTGAGGGTGCTGGTTTGGAGGCCCCTTTTTTGGTGATTATTTTTCCATACTGTTGTGAATGTGTCATGAAGGTTCAAATCTGCCTTCAATACAATTATGTTTTGTGGGCAAATGTTATCATGCTGCACACTGTCACAGGGGGTAAAGTGGTTCAATCAGCCTGACTGTATTGGGTTTGTCAGATCTGAGATACCCTCAGGCTCGGAGATCATGCAATAGTAAGACAAATTCAGCATGCATGTGGTGCTGTGTACATTTTACGTACCATACCAACAACAAGTGCTGGTGACTTTGCTTTGCAGGCAAGGTAAGTGACTTGTACATTTTATCTGCATTGCATATTCTTATACTTATGTCTTGTGTTTGCAGACATGTATGGCTCACCTTTAGTGTAATAAGACATCTTTCAATCACACCAACAAGCAAGTTCTCTGCCATTGCGCTGTGCTGCTTCCCTGAATTCCAAGTCAACATCAGCCTCAGTTGCGCAACTCCAACACCCCTGTAAATAACATTTGTCTCTGAAGCTTGGCTTCTTTTTTCAGCACATGCACAGCTGGCAAAGTGCAATAGGCTTATGTTGCAAGCTCCCACCAGGGCTACATTTTCTTGACAGTCATGGATATATCGATCACAACCGATTTTATGGCGTAGGTGCCAGAGTATACCAAGTGTTGCACCACCATTGGTCTGTCATGCTGAACGAGAATATCAAGAAATATCCCTGGCTCTGAGCATAAAAGGCCTCTGCATGCTCCTGGTCAGCAGCAAATGGCTAACCCAACCATGTTATGATTCACACCTTGCTGTGGGATTTTCTTTCTCTTCTCGACTGTTTGACATTGTTGGCTTTGTTCTATGCCTTTCTTCTTTGTTCCATTGACTCATGCTTTGGCTCAGCCAATAGCAGTATCTTCTCTCTACACATGTTCAACACATGTAGGACTCTGGCCAATGGCCTTTATCCTGTAGCTGCGTGAGGTCGCCTTGAGGCCTCCCTCTCTGTACTATATATAGTTGCCTCTAGTCTAGAGTAGATCCTTAGACTAGAGCTGCCCAATCCACTGGCTAGTTCCTCAGAACTTCGAACTTGAGCTCCCCAGCTCTCACTCAGAACTATGACAAATCCTTCAGACAGAAGGTTATGATCGTTGCATTGTAGAATGACTACTTGGGCTTGACCTATGTTATAGACTTTGGTCTTAGCGTAACAAACCATCCAATCTGCTTAATGCTCCATGTTTACCCTTGTATGACCATGACTCTCACCTGCTATTACTTGGATGACTCCCCTGCTGACCCCCGCCTTCCCCACGACTCTGGGAGTCCTGTGGACTACTCACAAGTCCTCACTCTCGGTGTCGAGCACTGGCACATCCCTGTATCCAGCGAGGGTAAATACGAAGAAGTGGACAGCATCATGGAACAGCGAGGTTACCACTACCATAATTTTGTCACTCTAAACAAGGAGACACTCGGGGATACACTCGAGTCCATGCTCGATGGCTTCTACAAAGAGTAGGTTTCAATCATTGAATTTAAAAAATGGATGGTTATCAATTGGCTTGTAGACATATGCATGAGTTCGAAGAGGCTAGGTACATCCTCACCAGACATGGCTACTGGGACATCCGTAGTCGGTTCCTTAGCCATATCCCCGAGTTCCACAACTTAGTCTTCCTGCAGAACATCCCACAGAGACCTGGATCCGCTTCAAGGTTGGCCCCAGTGACCTCGTCATCCCCCCTCCCGGCATGTTTCACTGCTTCATGCTCAACGAGAAGACTGACTTGTCCTCGATGAGAATGTTCTTGGTCAGTGGTCACCTCCCAATATAAGGTACTTTTGTTAGTCTTAACTGGTCACTGCAGGAAACTCCGTCTCGCCATGCCCTTCCCCGTGGCGAGATCGCAGATACAAACCCCTACCAGATTGATTATCTCAAGATCATTGTGGCTCACTAAATTGTACTCCCTGAGTGGCTGTCGCAGATTGAGAAACTCAGTGTAGTGCATGACATCGTTTCATAGTTTCAATTGTACCAGTTTGAGGCCAAACCACGTTCCATTGATTGCATCACGAAGTGGGGTGATCAGTCAAACCTACCCTATCCCATCTCGATACACACAAAATGACCGGTGCTTTTATCATGAGATCACACAATCAACTTAATGACAACCCTGCAAACCTAATGAGTAAAAGATTATCCTTGCACTCCATCCTACCTTCTTGGGATCAAAATGAAAACCTTGTAGCCAATCCATTGATGCAGACTACAGAGAAGTCACCTCAGATATTATAATCTCACACTTCTCTTGCTAAGACGTTTCCCAAGCCAGAACCAGTGAAACCTGTGTGGAGCTAAGGACAATGGTCCACAAGTGAACATGGGGGGATCTACCAGCATATTTCGGGCCAACACTTTTCCTTCAACGTTTTCAACCTTGAATTCTTCCCTAGTAATTTCTAGGATCGCTTCCTTACCCCCATTGACCATGAGGAATTTGGCCACAGGAAGCTTCTTTTCATTCTGATCATGTGGAGGTTGTGAAGCTTCTGCTTAACCCTGATTTTCTCCGGCATTACTTTTAACATGTTCCTTATCTGCACAGTTCTCGTGGACCCAAAGTGGAACGCCATCTGGGTCCTATTTTCACGTTCCTCACAAAGCCTGTCATCTTCGTGGACCCTGCACTCTTCTCACCTTCAGTAATCAGAATGTTCAGTCTTCTCGATACGAACGACTCCAACACGGCCACGACAAGTATCTCGTCTACGTTCTTGACAAACATGGTCTTCTCGCCATTCTCAAGGTGTAGGACTTTCTCTGCCACTACGAGAAGTCTCTCACACAGCTTATGGCTCCTGAAACTTTGGCCGAACTTGTGCCATCGTCATTCCTGGATGTGATGATCCAACTGAATGTACTCTTCTGTCATTGAGGACACTGGGAAAAGTATTATGTGGATGAAAAATATGAAGCGGATGAGGAAATGCCCTGAGGCACCTGGCATTGGAATTAGGCACTTGATATCTCACGGGGAATGGCTCGGCAGGAGTAATGTTGTGCATAGAGGGGAAAGGTGTTGCAATGGTTGTGAAAGCAATTTGAATATTTTACAGGTCTCCAGGAAGAGCATCCCTCGATAGATACATCTGATTTAGGATGAATATGAATTCTTGCAGCGATGAGAATGGGAACTACAAACAGCCGTCTTACTGACAAAAGACTTTTGCGAGGCTGACGGTATGTTCTATACAGTGCTTCCATGATGCACTTTCAAAGGCAAAGAATGGATCCCCTTTGGACACGGGGGGGTAGAAGAAGTCTCTTGCGATGCTGACTGCCGGTAAGGCTCATCAAACCTGGTTTCCTCCGAGCTGTTTGCCCTTTTTCTTGCATAGGTGGTCAAGCTATCTGTGTGAAAGTGTCGTCCAACTTACATCATTCAGTACTTGCTGTTACGACTACATAGTCTGACCTTCCACTGTGCTTCCTGCGCATCTGAGATAGTATAATGGCACATAAAAGAAACAATTTTCCCATTCCTCGTGGAGCATGCTAGTTAGCATGACGAGTTGCACCCGTCGTGGATAAACTCTTACATGCAGAACATACGAACACAATATTATGGTGACTTAGCTCGGTGACAGACGTGGGTTGGTCTGCACCACATGTTACACTGAGCGATGTTCGTGGCGTGAAAAGTGGCTGGGTGTTGGATTTCTCCGCCAGATTTAAAGTACCCAAATTGTCCCCTGAATTCGCCTTCCTCGCATTCATCGTGATGGAGGGCTCCAGGGAGTCCATTGAAGCCATTTGGCAGGTGCCCTTGTCATGGGCATGCACAGAACTGGATTCGATAATGGCACTATTACGAGGCGCAGGGATAGCAGTGGTAACTAACAGTAAGCCGAGAGTGTAGAGGACATAGATGCCAAAGATAGTATCGGGGCTAATTATGTCCCCTGCACATCTCAGGATGACGCTTCTGGCACCAACTGGACGGACTCAATTGTCGGATCACATTGTAGGGGCTCTTGTGCTGATGTAAACGTCACGCAGGTAGAATAGTGTGGGCCATTCGAGGAGCCGAAATCATCATGATGCCAATACGCTTAGTACATCAACATACACAGTAGCTGTTGCCTGAGGTGGGCGGTAGCCTTCAAGCGCATCATATCAACGCTGCATGGGTCCAAGGTGATCATTCCCCCTACGACACCTCAGATACTAACACTGAGCAACTCGTAGTTGGCCTTGGTTTTAGGGGTCAAAAGGAGTGAGACACAAATGGTGGAACGAGCGAAACTACCAAGGTGCTTGTACATGCTATCGCAGGCTTCCTGCCGCAGTTGCAGCACGGGATCGAGAAGGAAATGGATCACGCCACAATTCTTCCCTCGAGTGCCAGCCCTGTCAATGTCAAGGCAGATCTGTGCATCCCCATGTAAACGACATAGGGTCAAGAACTGAATCCAGGGGTGGATGAATCAGGACGGAGATCAGCAACCCATGCTAGAATTCAGAGGGCAACTAGAAGTTATGAGCGACCTCGGATGTCACCAGAGCAGGAATATGTCATGCTGCTGGTGGTCCATGGCCTGATTGGTTGGCAGTCGCATCGAACTTTTACCAATTGCAGAATATTTGGACTTGGTAAAATTTTCATTGATAATCTGGTGTGCTGCGACCATGACCATGATTGATCTTCTGCCGGCTTCTGCCCCTTTTTTTCGACATGCACATTGGCCTTACCCCCCACTCATGATTACAGCCGGCCCGACTCTACTGGTGCATATCGATACTCGAATCTCCTGTTCAAGACAGCATGTCTATTTCCAGCGGTGTTTCGACACCACGACAGGCGTGTGGACCACCCTGGATGTTTCTTACTTGACATACTATCGGTGTGTTGCCCATTGTTTATGTATAATCTGAATTGCGCCTATAGATGCATGCTCATAGTGAGTTTGAGGTGCTAAGCGAGGAAGGCTCTAATGTTCACGGTAAAATGCATAGGATCTTTGAGAAATCAGGGAGTAGAGCCATTTTATGTTCAGATCACGGATGTCAGCCTTGTCGAGCTTAACAGTACCGCTGAGAGGGTTGTAGACACGCTCGGATGGATGACATGCAAGAGCCAAATGCCAATACTGAACATATGTAAGAATGAGCATATAGCCTGGAGTTGAGGCTTGTCCGAAAACGCATGGGCATCATCATCATGTCCCAACTATGAAGGGGCCCAACGTATGTATAATTGACACGCACTCAGCTATTTGCAGCAACTAGATCAGTACAGTGTTATTCATTGCGTTTTTTGGAGGGTGATCTCACTGGTCGAGCTGCAGCCCACCCAATCAAGGGATAGCCCCTGTCCTGCTTCATGATACGGGTAAGCTAGATTTGAGCCCATGGCCCCATCGTCTGCAGCGGCTAGTACACATTGCTTTAAGGTCTATGTGACTCACTGCCACGTCGCACAACTTTGGGGCTAATCATCAGACAAACTTCACGAAAGTGAGCATTGTCAATGCAACTGTGGGGGTTATGGCCACTCCACCCATACCCATCAACCTCCTAGATTGGATTGGATTGGATAGGCTGGGTACTTCAAGTTGGGTGTAAACATCCTGGTGATTTCGGCCTCTGTCATTACATAATGTTGAATCTGGCCCTTGCAAACAGCTAATTTAATCCCATCCCATGCAAACAATGGCCCGGGGCCAGTCCAATGTACATGGTTGAGGTCAACTTCCTGGACTAAATTCATGAAGCCCAATGCAGCCTCTGGAAGATATGACGTTAGAATTGCACAAATATTATTATTATGTCTGACGACACAGTGAATTTGCCCATGCACAGATTGAATTAGCCCATACAGAAATTGAGTTAGCCCGTGCACAAATTGAATTATCCCATGTGCAAACTGAATTATCTCATGCACAAATTGAATTATCCCATGCACAAATTGAATTATCCTGTGCACAAATTGAATTATCCCATGCATGAATGGAATTACCCCAAACATGGATTGAAAGTGCACATGCACAGTAGCTTATGTAAGCAATGCATGCATGTCAGTTTTTATGTACAGTCAACCAGGCTATAGTGTCATATTGGACCCCATGTAGTTACATTAGTCACAACAGATGAGTAGCCTGTGTGCCAAACTGCCAACACATATGGACAGCCTGTGGCAGGCCCATTGAATTAATTAATACATGACAAATGGGCAGGCCTGAGTACCCTGAGTGACAATAACAAATGAGCGGGCCTGTCATATGGGTGAAAGAGGAATGCAACCACACATCAGCAGGCCTGTGAAAGTTGGACAATGCAACATATGGATGGGCCCATCCATGATGTGAGAGGAATATGATTCAATTCATGGACAGGCCCAGGTGCAGTATGAAGGTAATACCATGCAACATATGGATGGGCTGGTGCATCCATGATATGAGGGAGGTTGTTACAACACATGGATGGGCCTGTCTGACTTGTCATATATGATGGCATATCTCATGGGCTGGCCTGTGAATGAAATAAAGTGAGACCCCACAATTGATGGACAGGCCTGTCTGAGATATGAGCCAGGATGGTGCAACTCATGGATGGGCCATTGCACAACTGATGGAAGGGCCTGTCCACCATATGAGACATAATGCCACCACCTTTGGGCAGGCCTGTCAGAAATATTATGTAGGAAGGCATAACTGCTGTGCTGGCCTGCCTGTGAGATAAAATGAGACAATACATTTGATGGATGGGCCCAGCCATGATATGACATAGGAAAGTGCAACTCATGGATGGGCCAGTCAGAAAAGTGAACTATGATTGCACAACTGATGGAAGGGCCCATCTGCCATATGAGACATAATGCCACCACCTTTGGGCAGGCCTGTCAGAAATATCATGTAGGAAGGCATAACTGCTGTGCTGGCCTGCCTGTGAGATAAAATGAGACAATACATTTGATGGATGGGCCCAGCTGTGATATGACATAGGAAAGTGCAACTCATGGACAGGCCAGTCAGAAAAGTGAACTATGATTGCACAACTGATGGAAGGGCCCATCCACCATATGAGACATAATGCCACCACCTTTGGGCAGGCCTGTCAGAAATATCATGTAGGAAGGCATAACTCCTGTGCTGGCCTGCCTGGGAGATAAAATGAGACAGCACATCTGATGTATGGGCCTGGCTGCAATATGACATAGGAAAGTGCAACTCATGGATGGGCCAGTCAGAAAAGTGAACTATGATTGCACAACTGATGGATTGGGCCATCTGCCATATGAGACATACATAATGCCACCACCCTTGGGTGGGCTTGTTGGAAATATCATGTAGGAATAATGCTGCCACCTTTGGGCAGGCCTGTTGGAAATATCATGTAGGCATAACACCGCCACCTTTGGGTGGGCTTGTCAGAAATATCATGTAGGCATAATGCTGCCATCTTTGCACAGGCCTGTGTAGTGGGGATGTCAGGGGCGAGGCCAAGGGTTACTGAGAAGTCAGGAGCACCCACACAACAGAGGGAGGGGATGCGCGGTGCCAGGGGTACAGGGTACATGGGGTCTGTAGATAGACTTAGACTCAGAGAGCAATGCAGCAGGAGCCATCATCATCGTAGACTATCCAGCCAGGCAGTTCTCACCCTGCCTCGAGTTTCTCATCTCTCACTGTGGCTGCTCCACCTGGTGACAACAGCGAGCTTCGAACTTGTACAGTTTCTCTATCTATAGACGAGATAGCCAGTTGGAGAGGGTTAGCGAGAAGAAGAGGTATGGACAGCATTGCATCATCTGATAGCAGTATCTCTTCAGTTTCAATGAACCCATCAATCATGGGAGATATTTCTCCATCCTCCCCACACTGGCAAAACACATCAGCTCTGTCATTCCTACCAGGCCCCAGAAATTGTCACAGTTCAAGTGGAGCAACAGTCATTCCATGTTACAATCTCAGACCAGCAGTATTCTCACCTTCTCTGTCTTCAAGACAAGCCTCCACTGCCAGTGGCCTACAGTTACATCCATCTCCACCATCACCAGCAGAACACAGACCACCACAGTATCCAGGACCACTGCCACCATACCTTCCACCATCGCAACCAACACTACAAAACTGCATACCAACTTCCAGCTCTAATGCCATGACAACACAAAGATGCTACCACTCTTTAAGGGAGACTACAGTAACAAGGAAGACCCAGCAGAATGGTTTGCACTCTTCCGGCTGGCAATGTCAAGCTTGACAGATGCAGAAAAGGTGACATGTTTTGAGTGTCAACTGTATCCAGGTGGCCTGGTGGAGGAATGGTTTACAGATCTAGATGCAGCCGACAAGTCGAGCCTATTAGACATCAAGAATGCTTTCCTCCAGAGATGGCCAATGATGAAAAGACCCAAGTGGTCGAGAGTGCAGCAAAGAGAATGTATAAAAGACCAAGCACTCAAAGTGGAGGACATAGGCAGGTGGATAGAGGATGGGCAGGCAAGTGACTATGGGCAGAACCTATGGGCAGAGCGAGTTGTCAAGCTAGCATTAAGTATGGGAGATGCCAGTGGGTTCCTCATCAACAACACACTTCACCAGGTCCCCAACCTTCTCAAGGACCACCTCACATGTGAGTATGGTAGTTGGGAGGAATTTTTAGAAGCTGTCCAGAGTGTACCAACCAACAAGCTACGTCACACTCAAGAGGAACTATCAAAGGAATGTACATGGGATGCAGCAATGGCAAGCCTACAACAGCAGTTCTTGCAGCTGTCGACGTGCTCACCAGCAACAGCTATCTGCAACCTGACCCATGCTCTGTCGATGCCACCGAGTGCAATGGCTAGCAGCCCAACTGCACCATACACTAACCTGAACACAGGTCCACTGGGAGTGTGGAACAGAGGGACGCTGCCTTTCAGAGTGCCAGTTACCAGAAACCAAGTTTTTGAGAAAGCTATGGCAGTACCACAAAGGCCAAACACAGAGGCAGGCAGGCGCATGTACAAAACGGACATCGAGACATGGCACCACAACTTCAGAACAGTAGCCTACCCATCACTCAAGCAACTGTACCCACTCAAACCAGGGACAGCCACAGTGGGGTTGGGTGAATGCTTTGGCTGTGGTGTAGAGAATGGTAATCCTCTGAGCATACAAGTAACATTCTGTGTATGACATCTCTACTCACAGCCATTCCTGCTTGAGCTAGGAGTTTCTCTGGTCTTGCCTCATGCCTTCCCACCCATCCTCATGTTCAAAGAATCCCATACAGGAATTTTGTCACCTGCTCCACATCATGCTGACTCCCTGATTGCCTCACTGTCTTCTCCCCAAAATTCTGAAGCCAATCATACAGACTCGAGCTAAGGGTCTAGGCCTTGGTCCAGTTCAGCCAATCACAATGTGCCATGCTCCAACCCTGTACAAGTTCCAAGCGCCCATCACCTGTCGTGTCACTGCCACTGTAGCCACTGCACAGCCACCGCCACTGCTTCCCCCATGATCTGCTCCACCTCTGAGGTCCCAAGCTGCATGCACAAGAGAGGTGTTTCCATCATTCACTTATTCTGGTTTGTCGATTTTGGTACTGCTACGGTTTCCCTTCTTGTCCTTCTATGATTTGTCTACATGGTCCCTACTTACTTGCACATGCAGGGTTGTACATACTGTACATTTGACAGGTGTCATCTTTTATTCATTTGTCGCTCCTTCTAAAAATTTTCTGTACCTGTAGTCACTTCCTGTACACCATAAGTATTCCAGCTGAGTGTCAGAATAAAATATCCACCTTTTAGAGTCATTTTCTGAGTGATTGAGTCTTGGAGTCCCTAGCATCGAGTCTTTCAAGTTTTCCCCATGTCTCCAGCATTGTCATCGAGTCTACCAGCTTCTTCAATGTCGGAAAAATCACATACAGAGCCCCATGTCTACAAGTCCATGGCCTGTTCTAGCATTAACAACCTATTCCTATGGAATTTTCCCCACCAATTCTCTTTCCCTTTTCATGCATCCCTTTCCCTACTCAGCACCCCTTGGGATGGACTTAGGAATTCGTTCCTTCAGCCCCCTCTATTTTTCCCATACACTCTTCCCCAGAAGTAGTGTCTCACAAGTTTTGGAGCCCACTGCAAGGGGTCTGCAGATCTGGAAAGGAGACCTCTATGGCCCACTTGTCAATGAACAGAACTCGAAGAGCTCTTAGAGCCCTTCCACCACCTCTCTATATCATCATCAGACCTCTTTGTACCTGTGGTTAACCCCTGTGACATTTCAGAGCTCAGTTCCCTAGACCCAGAGTTTTTCCCCACAGATCACCCCCACTTTTCAGAACCTTCATCTCCTTCCTCAGTGGATATTTCCGGAGCTTTTGAGCTTGACGAATCCTTCGCACCACTGCCAGATCGCCAAAACTTATCACTGCTCACCGATTTATCATCTTCTTCATCCTCTACAGATTCAACTCTTGCTGCCAAACAACTTCTTTTTCTGTCATCATCATTTATCGCCCCCCAGAGTAATATTCTGCCGCCCATTCAAGTCCCCACATCACAGCCATTCAGAAACCTGCCTATAACTCAGAACCAGCCTCCACCCTCGTCATCAGTACCAGTCACCATGTCTAACACCACCAACCACTGCGAAATGCTGCTTAGGGGCTCTAACAAAGCTCCTAAGTTTTCCGGAAAAACAGAAGACATCTGTGCCTACTTCAAAGACATTGATCAGGTCTGCACAGACACAGGCATTACCTCAGAAAAAGCTAAAATTAAGTGGGCCATCCGCTATGCTGATCGTAACGAATCAGAGCTGTGGTCGTCTCTTGATTCTGCCACAGGCAATGACTGGGAGGCATTCATGGAAGAGGTGACCAGTTTCTATCCCAGTGCTGATGTTAAAGGCTGGCAGTACACCAAAGCCAACCTCGAGACACTTCTTCACCACCAGGTACAAAAGTCGATGTCGACCCTCAATGACCTCAGCAAATACATCTGAGAATTCCACTGCATCGTTGCTCTTATCAACAAAAAGAAGAAGCTTGTGGATGACTACATCAATGAGAAATTCCTTGAGGGTTTCCCCCCAAGGTTCCATAATGGCCTCATTACTTGCCTGCAGCTTAGGGACCTAGATCACAATGTTGATGACCCTTGGCCCTTCAACGAGGTCTACAAACAGGCCATGTACCTTCTTAGCAGTTCTAGACAGAACTTCATACAGCCAGACTCTTCAATGCTCTTCCCAGAGTCCCCTTCCCAAAATTCTGCCCCTCTGACTGTCCTAAAATGCGAGTACATCCAGGCTGCAGAGCCTTCGACGTCATTGAGGCAGCCACAGGAGGGCCAATTCTGTTGCCTGTTCGACCCTAGGTGCTTCTTTTGCAGAAGTACCAACGGCCACCATATGGCAGAGTGTACCCTCTGCCAGGAATATATACGGCAAGGAAAATGCACCCTGATTGGGGGTAGGGTTTTTATGAAGGATGGCTCTGACATTCCCAGGACTGCTGCTGGTCGAAACTTTAAGGAGAAAATTGACAATTTCCTTGCAATGCGAGAATCAATCATGGCCTTGGCTAACCTGGTCTTGGTCCAGTCCTCCAACCAAGGTTCTTCGTCATCACGCAGTAGGGACACTCCACCACACTTGGTCAGCACCATGTTCTTCAGAACAGAGGGAACGTCAGAGTTTCAGGTCAACATCCACCCATCATTGTACTTGGTCGACGAAGATCCAGAGGAGATGGCCAACAAAGAAGATAAGAGAGTGTTGGCCAGAGCTTATGCTCAGGCAGAGGAGTTAAAGAACACAATCAAGAAAAAGAAAACCATGTGTTTCGACAGTGTGGAAGTTCCAGGTCGTCACCCACACAGCAACCCTGCTCCAACGAGTACCCCCACCCCAGTTAGGCCTTCAGCAAGCCCTGGGTCGAATTCTTTGGGCACAGTAGAGAGCTCGCAGGTGGAGAAAATGCCAGAGAGGACCAACTCTGCAGACTTGGGAAAGTCGAGGGCACAAGCCCAGCCCACCCCACAATTCCATTACCAAAGTGGGTTCAATGAGGTAGCCACCACCAAGTGTCTCGTTCAGCAGGTCCTTGGCACCAAAATAGAAATCACTGCCAAGGATCTCCTAGCCATTAGTCCGGAGATTTGCAAACAAGTCAAGGAACTCGTGATGACAAAGAAAATCGCTATAGGAAGCTTAGAGGCTGCCTCAGAAACCTCTGTGTCTTCGACATGGGCGACCTACAAGCAGTATCTGGTAAAGGACACTGAAGGGAAGTGTGTAGGGTTGGTGACGGCTCCCTTGAGGGCAGTAGACAGAGTACTGATGGACAAACTCCATGTCGAATGCATCCTCGATAGTGGGTGTCAGGTGGTCGCCTTGCGACACAAGCTGTGGGAGGCATTGGGGGCTCCCCTTTGTTCTGATATGTTTATGATGCTCGAGGCTGCTAACCAGTCGAAGGAAAGCATGCTCGGGGTCACTGAGAATGCGTCCCTGCATATAGGTACCATTGAGGCACACCTCCAAATCCAGGTCGTTGACCATGCACCTTTTGACCTTCTCTTGGGCTGTCCATTCTTTGTCTTCTCAGCAGCATCCTACACGACTTCCCTGATGGCGAACAGTCTCTCGAGATATGTGACCCAAATTCCGGAAGACAAATACTGATTCCTACTCGTCCTCATAACCAGCTACAACCCTTACCTCGCTTTGTTAATTCAGAAGATGAAGAAGAGTTCTACACAAGAAGAGAACTACGCTGCCAGATGGATAGGACAGAACAGGGTTTTTAGTATTGGTCAAGGATTCACCGAAGTTGCAAGGAGACCACAATGAGGTTTTCTCCATATGTTCCCTTTATGTATCAGATTCCCTGTCAGAATTTCCCCATTACACTTCACCCATTCCTACAGACTCACAAGATTGTCCTGCTTCTATGTTACTATACAATGTCAAGAGTGAAAGTGTTCTGTCTGTGGAGCCTTTCGACTCCAGTTTCATTCCACATGGTGACCAGTTCTTATATTCAACAAGTACAACAATTTCTCCACTGACAGTTTCTGCCCTACAATCTACATACCAGTTCGACCCTGTTTGTCACGTTTTAAAATACAAGCCTGTAGCGAAGAAGGTCAGGCCAGTCCTGATGTCCATGCCTGTGGAATTCCAGGTAGAGTGTCAGGAGGTTGAGAACCCTCTAGTGTCCCTTCCTGTACTTCCATTCTCTCCCCCACCCTTTGTTCCAGGTACCCATTTCACCCAAGAATGCTCAGACGAGCTGGATTTAGACCCAGTGAGGTTCCTGTGGCCAGAAGAGTTGGCTTTGGTCTGCTGGCTCGTTTGTATTCATGAAATGGCCTTCGCCTGGGACACCTCAGAGAGGGGTACATTTCATGAAGATGTATTCCTGCCCCTGAAGATTCCTACCCTGACGCACAAACCATGGATCGAGCGGAATATCCCTATACCCCCCACTATCTTTTGCGATGTCATTAACATCATCAAAGAGAAGATCACTGCTGGTGTTTACAAACCCTCCACCTCGTCTTATCGCTCCAAATGGTTCTGCATCATCAAGAAAGACAGGAAATCCTTGTGACTTGTCCACAACCTACAACCACTAAATGCCATGTCCATTCAGGACTCTGCTGTTCCCCCCTTTGTCAACTCTATTGCTGAGGCGTTCACCTGTCACTCTGTCTATGGGATTTTAGATCTGATGGTCAGCTATGACCACTGTACTATACATGATGACTACAGAGACCTGACCATGTTCCAGACTCCCATAGGCATGCTTCGGCTTACCAAACTACTGATGGGGTATACAAACATGGTCCAAGTATTCCATGGAGACATGTGCTGGATCCTGAAGGACGAAATCCCAGAAGTAACCATTCCGTTCATAGACGACTGCCCTATTAAGGGCCCCAAAACCTGCTATGAGAATCCTGATGGCACCTTTCAAATGATCCCCGAAAATCCCAGTATATGGTGTTTCACCTGGGAGCACCTACAGAATGTCAACCAAGCCCTCCACTGCCTTCGAAATGCCAGGGAAACTGTCTCCGCCAAGAAGTGTGTTATCGCAGCACCATCGATCATAGTTGTAGGGCATAAAGTGTCATATGAGGGTAGAGTCCCCGATGAAACGAAGGTCCAGAAAATCCAGGACTGGCCTTACTGTGCTAATGTTACTGAAGTTTGCAGCTTCTTGGGACTATGCTCGTACTGCCGCATATTCATTAAAAACTTCACCAAGCATGCCCATCCTCTGGTCGAGCTCACAAAGAAGGACATTCCCTTCGAGTTCTGTGGCGAGCATCGAGAAGCTATGGACTACCTCCACCGAGCTATTGTCTCATCCCCTGCACTTTGTACAATAGACTATACCTCTGGCAGATCCATTATTCTCGCCATCGACACTTCCAACGTCACCATTGGGTATATTCTCATGCAAGAAGGGGAAGATGGAAAACATCACCCAGCCCATTTCAGTTCAATAAGTCTCAATGACCAGGAAAAACAATATAGCCAGGCAAAGCTCGAGCTTTTTGGCCTCTTTTGAGCCCTACACGACATCAGACTTTATATATTCAGGGTCCAGAACTTGGTCGTTGAGGTCACCGCACAGTATATTAAGGGCATGATTAATAACCCTGATCTACAGCCCAACGCTACTATCAACCACTGGATCGCTGGGATTTTACTGTTTGATTTCAAGCTGGTGCACGTCCCAGCATCCAAACATGCAGCCCCTGATGGTTTGTCAAGGAGACCAAGGGCCAAAGAAGATCCAGAGGTAGATGAAGAGGGCTATGAGGATTGGGTAGATGAATGCAGAGCTTTCACCATCGAGCTTGAGAACCATAGAGAGGCACTTGCTCGACCACTATGACCCTTTTCAGAAATTCTGCAGTCAGTCATATGCTTACCTCGAACTGTTCCTCAAGACATCAGTGTCTTCCTTACGGCAGAAACAGCAATGGTTGTTCCGGAAACAGAAATCCCGCGATCTGAGCATGCAAGGCAGAGGGAAGAGAGGTTGGAAGAGGTGAGGGAGTTCTTGGAGACGAAGAAGACCCCAGAAGGGATGGGAGAGGCCGATGTAGAGAGCCTGGTGCACATGGCCTTAAGGTATTTCGTAAAAGGGGGGGAACTGTGGAGGAAGGAACCCCAGGGCCGGCATCAACTCGTCATTCGACCCCACAAGCGCCTAGAAATCATCTGGCAGGCTCACGATGATCTTGGACACAAGGGTATATTCTCCACCTGTATGCATCTGCTGACTTGCTTCTGGTGGCCCATGCTGGAACAGGATGTTCATTGGTTTGTCTGTACATGCCACGAGTGCCAGGTTCGATGTCTAGACCGGGTCCATATTCCCCCTGTCATCACCATCCCCAAGCCCCTGTTCTACAAGGCATATGTCGACATGTTTGTAATGCCAAAGTCAAATGGATACTGCTACATCACCCAAGCCCACTGTTCCCTAACCAGTTACCCCAAGTGGGCGATGCTCAGAGCTGAAACCAGGAAGTCAATCAGGAAATTTATCTTCAAACAGATCCTGTGCTGCTGGGGTGCCATCTCAGAAATCATCACCGACAACGGAGGCCCCTATGTCTTAGCCCTCTCCTGGTTGGCGAAAACCTACAGCATTAACCATATCTGCATTTCGCCATATAATTTGCAAGCGAATGGGATAGTCGAGCACCAGCATTTTGATGTCAGAGAGGCGCTGGTAAAAAGTTGCAAGGGAGAGGTTTCAAGATGGTCAGAGGCAGCGCCATCAGTTTTCTGGGCAGAGCGTGTCACTGTCCACAAGGCTACTGGGTTCTCCCCCTATTATATGGCTCATGGTGTTCACCCTAGGCTTCCTTTTGATATAACAGAAGCGACATTCTTAGCACCATATGAAGTGGAATTATACTTGATGACAGACCTCATCGCCAACCACACTCGTCAGTTACAAAAATGCCCTGAGGACCTCACACGTATACACAAACTCATTCTGAAATCTCGATTCACATCCGTCAAAGATTTCGTCACACGAGAAGGCATACCATCCGAGACTTTGATTTCAAGCCTGGCTCACTGGTCCTTGTCCGGGATTCTAGGATCGAAAAGGAACTCGACCAGAAAACCAAACCACATTACCTAGGACCTATGGTCATCATTCGTCATACCAAGGGGGGATACTACCTCCTCTCTGAGCTGGATGGCACAATTTCAAAATTCCATTATGCCACGTTTTGACTCTTCCCATACTATCCTCATAACCAATCCTGGATTGAGGTCACCCATCTCACCGACAGCCAAAATTCCGACCTTAATCACCTCGAGGACAAGTCCCTCCCAGACCCAGACCTGGCTGACATGCCAGAGGATGAGCTAGATGAGTAACCACTGCTGGTGTTTCCTTCTCTCTTTTCTGTTACTGTTCCTTTCTTGTCTTTTCTTTTCTTTACTTTTCCTCTTAATTAATGCCAGTTTAGTTACAGTTCATTCCTGTCAACATACAAAGAGTCTTTAGAGTTTTCAAAAAAAAAAAAAAAAATCCATTCATACTGTTCGTGCGTTACTTATATCATGTTTTGTTTTCAAGTCCGAGAGGTTTAATTCCGATCACAGAGAGACACTAGCTAGCACTGCAAGCATTTCATGATTTTTCTTCAGAAAACATGCTGAAAAAATTGAAGAAAGTGATACTCTTTTTTGACAGGTGTTTTCAAAGAGAAAAGGCAAAAATAATATTTTCTTTTCTTTGTATGACTTACCACAAAACATTGATTGATGGTAATACCCATTAGTGTAGAAGCTAATCAGCACTGCCATCAATTCATGTTTTTCCACAGAAAAGACAAAGAAAACAAAACATAATATTTGCATTTTTTCTGTGAATGCAGCCCAAATAAAAGAGTATGTCTTCTTTCAATTTTTTCAACATATTTTGGCATGAAAAATTGTGAAATGCTTGCAGTGTAGAATACAAGTACTGTACAACTATGGAACTTACAGGCATCTTCACCCCCCTCAGATTGGCAGTTCCTTCTGGAGTTCCCGAATCTCCCTCAACTGACATCATTGCTCCAGGATGGCACTCCCAAACCTCAAGACCTGCACCGTGAACCTCACAAGGTCTTTGTGCATCTCCACAACCTCGACTTTGTTAATTTTGACAATCTCCTCCAACCATTTGATACACTCGTCCAAGGCATGTAGCCATGGCATCGTCCTGGCTGGAGAAGATGTGGGATCACAAGGTGGGGAAGGACTGACTGCTGCCATTTCCAGGGTTTCTTGAGGTATGGTTTCAATTGGGGACTCTTCCTTCATTACAGGCATTTCCTCATGCATGACTGGCATTTCATCATCTTGCAAAAGCCCAGTAACAGTCGCAGAAAACCTGCCCTTGAACAACTCTTGGAGTTTGTCAACTTCGGCCAATGGAGAAAAGTTGGCAGGTGTGAGAGGATGGGGAGGAGGGCATGTTGAAGAAGGGGTCATAGACCCCAGAAAAAGGCGAGATGGCGAGTGGATGGGGGGTTCAGGGGAAGGTAGGATGGGAGAGGGTATTGGAGTGGTCGATGGCAAGGTCGAAAATTCTGGGGTGGGGTCATGTCGCAATGCATGGTTGATTGCCTGACGAGGGAGTCAGAGGGTAACCTTGACAGGAGGGAGGCTCACAGATGGGCCAGGCACAGGAGGTGTTGGTTTACTCTGCTTGTTCAAAGACGGTGATGATGTCTGAGGGACTGTCAGGTTCTTACACTACATTCGGTCATTATTCCAAGGTCCACTTGGGCGAGTTGTGTTCACTTACCTTCCTGCCCACCTTTCCTGCCACTCGAGAGCACTTACGTTTTAAGTGCCTGCACCTCAGACATGCTTGATGGACTTCCCCCTCACAGGATGCCCCCCTGCCTTCCTTGCTACACTCCTTGCAGGGACCCTCGAGATTTTCTGGTACCTTGCCATTACCATCGTCACCCAGATCATTGTCCCTGTCATCCTGAGTCACCTACAGCCAGGTAGGGTAAGGTCTCAGCACACAAAAGTTCCAGAGAAAAATGCACCTTCTGCTTCCCCTTACTACCACTCACCACTGCTCTCTATGTCTGTTTCTGGGCCCATTTTGGCCTGCCACCATGGTCCTGAGCGACACTCGATGACACTTTGTTGCTAGCAACCATCACTCTCACAGGCGCCATCCACCTAGGGTTGTAGGTGTAGTTTTGGAGACAGTGGTTACAGATATCGGACATGGCAGCCTCCATCACATTCTTGATGGCATCTGGAAATTCTGGGACGTTGGTACCCTTCTGTAGGGCATAGAGTTGTACACACTCGGCCTTGTACTACAGAGTTTCTTCAGAGGGGGGGGGTAGCACAGAAGCTTGCCAGGTACTTACATGCACTTGGTCATAGTGCATCAACCATCCATGCAAGACCCACACGGGTGCATGTAGTGGGGGTACGGTGTTCAATAACCCTTCCAGGGTTGTCATCTTGCGGTGCCACTGGAGAGGTACCCCAGTCACCTCGTGGTTGGGGGCAAAAACAGGTGGTGGGGTTGACTGAGACATGATGTCGCATTTCGAACGAGGAAGACAGTGCAAAGGGAGGCAGATGGGAGAGGGAAGGTACCAATCACGCAGGCTGTGACTCTATGGAGTTTTCTATGGTGTGCATTGTCACCTTCCAGAGTTTCTAACACGTGTTGTCTACTTCTATGCACGTGTTTGCCTTGTGCATCAATTCCCCTTATCACCGCAACGGCTTCTTGTACACATGTCTCCTGACCAAGGACAGTCAGCATTCGAAGACCCCAGGAGGTGTAGAGAATGGTAATCCTCTGAGCATACAAGTAACATTCTGTGTACAATGTCTCTACTCACAGCCATTCCTGCTCAAGCTAGGAGTTTCTCTGGTCTTGCCTTGTGCCTTCCCACCCATCCTCATGTTCAAAGAATCCCGTACAGGAATTTTGTCACCTGCTCCACATCATGCCGACTCCCTGATCGCCTCACTGTCTTCTCCCCGAAATTCCAAAGCCAATCATACAGACTCAAGCTAAGGGTCTAGGCCTTGGTCCAGTTCAGCCAATCACAATGTGCCATGCTCCAACCCCATACAGGTTTCAAGTGCCCATCACCTGTCATGTTGCCACCACTGTAGCCACTGCACAGCCACTGCTGCTGCTTCCCCCATGATCTGCTCCACCTCCAAGGTCCCAAGCTGCATGCATGAGAGAGGTGTTTCCATCGTTCACTTATTCCAGTTTGTTGATTTTGGTACTGCTACAGTTTCCCTTCTTGTCCTTCTATGATTCATCTACACAGTCCCTACTCACTTGTGCATGCAGGGTTGTACATACTGTACATTTGACAGGTGTCATCTTTTATTCATTCATCGCTCCTTCTAAAAATTTTCCATACCTGTAGTCGCTTCCTGTACACCATAAGTATTCCAGCCAAGCGTCAGAATAAAATATCCACCTTTTAGAGTCATTTTCTGAGTGATTGAAGAGTCTTGGAGTCCCTAGTGTCGAGTCTTTTGAGTTTTCCCTGTGTCTCCAGCATTGTCATCGAGTCTACCAGCTTCTTCAATATCGGAAAAATCACATACAGAGCCCTGCATCTACAAGTCCATGGCCTGTTCTAGTGTTAACAACCTATTCCTACAGAATTTTCCCCACCAATTCTCTTTCCCTTTTCGCACATCCCTTTCCCTACTCAGCACCCCTTGGGATGGACTTAGGAATTTGTTCCTTCAGCCCCCCCTATTTTTCCTGTACACTCTTCCCTGGAAGTAGTGTCTCACAGCAGGATGGTAACAAATCCATCACACATAAGCAGCATGTGCACTGCCACAGAACTGTTATGACAACAGGAGAGCAGGTGGAGGGGTCTAGTAGCAGGCATGCTACATCAAACAATGCAAGCCTGTCTGCCAGTGCCAGTTCAATACGTATGGCCAGTGCAAGCACAGAGCACATATCCACAGGGGGCCACTCCCGTTCTAGCGATCGGCACACTTGAAGAAAGTATGAACCTAGATGCAGGGTACGAAGGACAAGGAGGACAGCAGGACAGCAAATGGGACTGGAACGAGCCAGAAAACTACCAGGGACTACTGCCACCAATGGACCAGCAGTAATCCCTCGATTGAGTCCACCACTCTCGTCGCCTGACCTTCCAGACATGGCAGTGGATGTTAATATGTTATGCAAAAATTTAAGTCTTTCAGTTTCTACCAATTTGCCTATGCCTGCAGTTTTTTCTCCTCTTGCTACAGAAATGCATGATAGGTCAGTGGAGTGTGCAGACACACATAGGACCTTCCATAGTTATCCAGAACAGTGCACAATAGTGCAAACGAAGTATGTCGACCAAGATCGTAACATACGCATACCACTGCAAACAAAAGTTATGAACATTTACCTGTTGGATGAGGTGGGAAGACCAGTTGTGTCATGCACGAGCAACCCATTCCTGACAGCACCTAGTGCCTGTGGACCCCAGGGCAAATGAGTCTGCTTCTTGGCCATCGTTGATAGTGGGGCAATGATCAACATGATGGACACAGCCACATACCAATGTGTAGCAAGACACTTGGCACCACTGGAGGAGTCAGATCACACTCTGTGGATGGCGAACAGCTCACTGGTAAAGTCGACAGGCATATGGTCAGGGGTACTGGAGTGGGGTCCAGTCAGAGTCCAGATGGTATTCAAGGTGTTCCCAAGTGGAGGGTCATGGTGAATGCTGATAGGAAAACTGCTACTAGAACAAGTGAAAGCAGTGCAGGACTATGGGTCAGATGCCATAATGCTACCTGTCAATGACACAGAGCACAAGATAAGGAACCTGGGCATGTTTAAAGCACTACCACTCCCCATGCTACCGACAGCAGTACCATTCCTGTCCGTGGTATGGTACACCCCTGCTACCTCAGCAAAGACAAGCACCAAACCAGGCAACGAGAAACAGCCACCCATATGGGCTGTCACATTAACAACAAGGCCTCCAGAGGGCAGCCACCACCCCAGGCCCATTGGTACTGAAGAACCACCGTCATGGAGACAGAGTGTCGACAGACCCTTGCCATTCAACATTTCCCTAGCAGCAGCATTTGCAGATCAGTCACAAAACCACCCAACCTGGGTCGGCTGGGTAGAGGGTTTTGAAATATATCTGTAGGCTACCTCAGTAGACTGTGAGCTACTGAGTAGAGTACTGTACCTGTAGGCTACTACAGGATGTCAGTAAGTAATATACTGTGAAATATATGAGTGCTTACCCTCAGTAGACTGTGAGCTACTGAGGGAACTCTATGAAATGTACTGCTAAGTCCGCTCTAAGGTGATTATGTAAGCACCCAAACATCGCACCTAGGACCTGCAATACAGGGGAGATTTATATGCTCCAACAGAGGGAAAAAGCATGGAGGACTGGGGCAACCAGAACACGGCAGAGCAGACAGTAGAGATCAGTGAGGTACCCAAACAGAATGCACTGGACACAAAGGAGGATATCTTCACTAGGCTGACAGAAAAGGGACCATTCTACACACCCCATGTCAAAAGGATTGTAGAAATGGTCAGTTATGGACCATTACCACCAGACCTGTTGGCCCAAGCAAAGAAGAAAGTTGCAAAGTTTGCAGATATGTTTGCACTGTCAGTGCATGAAGTAAAGCCAGTAATGTTCCACAAGTTTCATCTAGATGTACTGAAGGATGCAACGTTCTCCACAAAGGTAAACCAGAAACCACTGACCCAACCTCAGAAGGAGTTTCTGTTCCCAGTCTTGGATGAGTTCAATGCAGTGGGAATCATGCAAGACATTCCAGCATGCGAGGTAAAGGCAGTAAACCCAACAGTGCTTGCACAGAAAGCACATGGAACACCAGGACTAAGCATAGAGGAAATATGGTGGATGGTCGAAGATCAGTGCATCAGCAACAGAGAGGCACCTGACCTAAGCCTACCTCCCAGGCCAGTGGGCACACCAGATGCAACCCAGGACAAGGCAGGAGAGCCAAGCAAGGCAAAATGGAGACTATGCCAGAATTTTGGCGAGCTCAATAAGGTGGTAACAGTACCACCAATGCCACAAGGCGACATCAGAACCAAGCAGCAGCGACTAGCAGGACACAAGTACATTTGTGTTATCGATTTTGTGTCAGGTTTCTACACAATTGAAGTAGATAAAGAAAGCCAACCATACCTATCCATCTACATGGAAGGACGCAGCTTTCAATGTTATTGTCACCTGCCCATGGGCCTACTAGGATTGCCAACGTGCTTTGCAGAAATGACAGCCAAGGCGTTCAAAGATCTGCTGATTGAACTAGGGCTAGAAATGTTTGTAGACAACAGCAGAATGGCAGGTGACAACTTCAGCAAACTGCTGGACCAGGTACACCTGTTCCTGTCAAGATGTCAGAAGCTAGGACTGTTGATAGTGCCATCTAAAATGCAACTGTTCATGTCAGAGGTGGTATTCGGGGGATCACACATAAGTCAAGAAGGCATATGTCCAGATGTAACGAAGCTGGAGGCAGTTGCTAAGTGGCCAGTACCAGAGACCCTACTAGCACTAATGCAGTTCTTAGGACTCACAGGATACTTCAGGTCCCTTATCAAGAACTATGCCTGTATAGCGGCACCCCTCACAGACCTACAGCGTAATCTAGAACTGCCCCAACCAGCAGCAAGACTAGGAAGAAGGCGGTACCATCAGTTCTTATGGGATAGAAGACTAGCTACATACTGGACGACATAACATACGAAAGTGTTCCTGTGCCTGAAACAGCTGCTGGTGACAGAACTGGTACTAAAGGCACCAAGGTTTGATGGTACACCATTCATCCTAACCACAGACAGGTGTAAGGAGGGCTTCGGAGCAGTCCTGTCCCAGCACTTTGAAAGCATACTCCCTAACAGGGAAACAGTAAAAACAGTACACCCAATTGGGTTTGCTTCAAAGCAAACATCACTAACAGAGGAGAGGTACAAACCATATGTCCTCGAGTTTGCAGCACCAAAGTTCAGATTCGATCACTTCAGCAACATCTTGTGGGGATATCTGGTGGAGGTAGAAACTGACTGTATAGCACTCTGTGACACATTGTGCAATGACAAGCTGTCCCTAGTACATGCTAGATGGAAAGATGGCATTTCGGCATACCAAATCACAGAGGTCAGGCACTGAGCAGGCAAAACAAACATTGCAGCAGATGCACTAAGCCAAAAAGCAACTGGAATTCCATGCTCAAACAAGGATGGTAGTACATGGTCCATCAGCAAAGACTGGGAAGCAACCAGAGGCATTGTAAACAACCTGTTCACAGTAGCAGTGGACCAGGGAATCTCCATACTCAAGGAACACTTTGCTGACGAACTGTTATTCCTAGAAGTGGTAGACGCCATCTGCAACCTTGATAAGGACAAACCCAAAAGGGAGCAATGGCAGGCACAACACCGAGCTCTGGGCTACAAGATCATGGATGGCCATTTGTGGCATGTAGGGAATGGGAAGTCAGTACAAGCACACACAAGTGTGGAGTGCTACTCGAGAAAGGAAGCAGTAGAACTGGCAAGGCAGGAACATGCTAACAATGGGCATTGGGGACATGACCTCACGAAACTCAAACTCATGGACAAGATCTACAGCCCCAGGTTAGACCAGTCGATCGTAGCTGCACTCCTGCAGTGCCCACAGTGCAAGAACTTTGGGTCAACTCACCTGCATGTGTTGTTGTACCCCATCACTCACTGCCACCCATTTGAGCTCATAGTAGCCAACTACTTGGCATTACCAAAGGGCAAAGGTGGGTTTCACAACATACTGCTGATACTTGACATGTTCTTGCAGTTCATATGGGGATTCAAGTTGAAGGTACACAGGACAGCAAAAACCACCATTGACAGCCTAAGGGCAGTCGTGCACACGTTCCACACCCCAGAGACATTCATGTCAGATGGAGGGTCACACTTTAACAATGGAGAAGTGCAAGCATGGTGCGAAGCGAACAGAACAGAACAATGGGTAGTGGCAGTGTATGCACCTTAGATCAATGGACTGGTGGAGAACGCGAATGGAAAGTTGCTGGGAAGGCTATGACGACTGTGCAGCCCTGGGCTAGGAGAGGACGAGTATGAGGAGACCAGGATGGCAGATGTGGGGAGGGCATGGCCAGACCACTTCGACGCAGCAATATGCCAGTTAAATGAATGCATAGTTCCTGCATTCAACTTCTCGCCAAAGGAACTCTTGTTAGGCTTTGTGGTCAATACATCACGCACACCAGTGGACGCAGCCACATCAGAACTATCAGCTGGAGAGGTAGACGTCCAACTAGCCTATGTCGAACAGCAATGCCTGGATGGCATGGATCTCGCAGCGCTGCACACAGCCAAGTGCAAAGCTACATTCGATTGCAAAGTACTTCAAACACACCCCAGGGAGGTTATATTCCAGGACAACCAGCTAGTACAGGTATATGACAATGCTCTCGACAACACCCTAACTACAGCATGCAAGTTAAGACCATGGTGGTCTGCACCATGCCGGGTTGCAAAGAAGGTGGGGAACTTGTATCAATTGAAAATGTTGGAAGGCTTCCCAGTTGGTGGCCTTGTTCATGCATGGTGACTATGCCGTTTCATGCCTAGAGAAGGGACTGTGCTAGCAGATGTACAGCAGGGAGAGGAGGCACTAGAAGAAGTAGACAAGAGCAAGGAGAGGGAGGACCAGTCTGTATGGGAAGAAGTGGTAGAGGACGAGAGTGCTGAGTAGGAGGACTATGTGATGCAAACCCAGAGTTTTGCATAGAGGGAGGGGGCAGATGTAGTGGGGATGTCGGGGGTGAGGCCAGGGGTTACTGAGGAGTCAGGAGCACCCATGTGACAGAGGGAGGGGATGCATGGTGTAAAGATTGATGATAAAGGAGTGTGGGAGGAGACTAGAGAGTCTCCTGTTGGAAGGGGGTCTCAGTTTGACCCAGGAGGCTTGAGTTGCCTGGTAGAGGGGTCAAAGAGTAGAGGAAAAGACCAAAAATGCACCCAAAATTCCTAGAGAGACTGAAGAAAACATTTACATATAGCACATCAGGGGACAGAGAAACAAAAGTCCCTGTCTCTGCTCTATAATTCCAGCTTTTTCATCTGTAGTAGTGTGTCTATTATTGTTCTAAGTATGTACAGTGCTCTCGAAGTGGTCGCGTGGGCTTACATAAGCCGCAATGCATGCAAACACGAAGTTAAAAAAAACAAAAGAAACAAAAGAAACAAATCAGTAAGTAAAAACAGTGAAATAAAAGAAATATCCTAGTAGGGAGGATATTCTCCCTACATCCAAGGGTGGCTTGAGATAGTGACTGTCCTCAGTCACCACATACTGAGCCATACCACACAACAAGATGAGGGCTATCCTCCTCGAAACAGAAACTCTATGTCAAAACTCAAAGATGTGAACTCGAAAGCAAAAGAGACCATAAAGAAAACAAAACATGAACAAGAAGGGGTACCCATGCAGCAGGAGAGGGTGCCAGAGTGGCCTCGAGGGGCAATGAGGGGACTCGAGGGGGTGGCTTCGAAGACAAGAGTGACCTCGAGCCTAGACAGGCCTTGGAAGGTGACTCGAGGGGGAAGGACAGCTGCATGAAGGGGAAACACAAGCCTTCAAGAGGCTCTGATGAGCCTTGGGACTCAACTCGAGGGTGGGACTGGGCTCGAAGCAGCAGAAGCGGCTCAAGAGGGGGGAGACAAGCCCTCGAGAGGCTGTGACGAGCCTCAGGATTCGACTTGGGCCTGGCTCAAAGCTCCAAAGCTTCCTATCGAGGGTCTGGGGAGTGCGTGAAGGTGACTGGATCGCTCTCGAGGGGGACACAGGGACTCTCGAACTTGAAAGGCGCTCTGGGGAAGTCTCGGGTGACAATGACAAAGATATCTTTGTTCTGCTCTACTATGACCTGTAGTCCCTCACAGTTTGTAGTTATACTTGTCCATAGCTACATAAATCTCTAGTGTCTGCCCTTGTTCAGGCCACGGCTTTGGGCCAGGCCGAGCCGTCTACAGGGCCTGGCCCAGCTCATGGCTCGGCCTGAGATTTCCTGGGCTGTGAGCCCTCAAAAGCTGAGCCCAAGCCACGGCTTTCGAGCCAGGCTGGGCCCAGACAACACTAGTCATGATTGCATCTCGAAAGGGGAACAAAGTGGGCATGTCTAGAATACATTATGAATGTGTCTTGGTAGATCTCAGAATGCATCTGGAATATGTTATGATTGCATCTTGAAAGGGGAATGAAGTGGGTGTGTCTGGAATATGATACAATTGTGTCTCGAGAGGGGAATGAAGCAGATACATCTGGGATAAGATACAATTGCATCTTGAAGGGGAATGAAGCAGATACGTCTGGAACATGATATGATTGCATCTCGAAGGGGGAATGAAGCAGACATGTCTAGAATACATTATGATTGTGTCTGGAACACGATACGACTGTGTCTCGAATATGTTATGACTGCATCTGGAACACGATATGAACAACGAGGGTGTGTCTCAAACACGTTACGACTGCATCTGGAACATGATATGAACAACAAGGGTGTGTCTCGAACATGTTATGACTGTGTCTCGGAGGGTCTTGGAATGCGTCTCGAATATGTTACAAATGAAGTGAATGTGTCTAAACAAAGCATCTATGTCACAAATGCGTCTCGAAAGGGTCTGGAATGCAGCTGGGTCTTGAAGCAGCTGGTGGGGTCTCAACAGGGCTTCGACTGACTCTAAGACAATGGGAAACAGTTCCCTACAACTCAAGAGGGAGTTAAAACATGAGGGAAGTGCCAGGAAGCATAAGCTGTGGCAGGGGAGGAGGACAGCAGCACACTGGGGAAGAACTGCTCGACGGAATGCTACAAAGCTTTGGAGAGTGGTAGGGACAGGCGAGGAGAGCTGGGAGAACGAAGAAACACGGGAAACGGCTCACCCAGTCCCAAGTTATTCCAGTTTTCGTCCTACAGGGCCTTTGTCCACAAAAACATGAATATCTCCAGAAGTACTGAAGCGGACATGACAAAATAGACCTCGTTCGAAAGGTCTCGTCGAGTAGAATCAGGATCCTGGAATGCGAGAGGTCCGGGGCGTCTGGTCACGAGATATCGCGTGCACGAGCTCGAAGGCAGGAGGACAGCAGTGTGTTGGCAAGGAACCACTGGGTAGAGTGCTACAAAACTCCAGGACATCATAGAGGGCATCTAGGGGTGCTGGGAGACCAAAGAGACGAGAGAACTGGCACACCAAATCCCGAGCTATGCCAAAAACTGCCCTACAAAGCCGTCCTCCACAAAAACAGGAATATCTCCACAACTGCTGATGTGGACGCAATGAAAAAGACTTCGTTCGAAAGGTCTTGTCGAGTAGAATCCGTATCCAGAAAAGCGAGAGGTCTGGCATGTTAGTTCTCGAGAAAACATATGTACAAGCTCAGAGGTAGGGGAGGAATAGGGTTACCAGGCAAAACAGCCCCCTTGCAGTGGGCTCCAGATGTAAAGATGGATGATAAAGCAGTGTGGGAGGAGACTAGAGAGTCTCCTGTTGGAAGGGGGTCTCAGTTTGACCCAGGAGGCTTGAGTTGCCTGGTAGAGGGGTCAAAGAGTAGAGGAAAAGACCAAAAACACACCCAAAATTCCTAGAGAGACTGAAGAAAACATTTATAGCACATCAGAGGACAGAGAGACAAAAGTCCCTGTCTCTGCTCTATAATTGCAGCTTTTTCGTCTGTAGTAGTGCATCTATTATTGTTCTAAGTATGTACAGTGCTCTCACAGTGGTCGCACAGGCTTACATAAGCCACAATGCATGCAAACATGAAGTAAAAAAAAACAAAAGAAAGAAAAGAAACAAATCAGTAAGTAAAAACAGTGAAATAAAAGAAATATCCTAGTAGGGAGGATATTCTCCCTACAGTGGTGCCAGGGGTATGGGGTACACAGGGTCTGTAGATAGACTTAGACTCAGAGAGCGACGTGGCAGGAGCCATCATCATCGTTAGTGTTGTCCAGGCCCAGCTTGGCTCGAAAGCCATGGCTTGGGCTCTGCTTTTGAGGGCTCATGGCCCAAGAAATCCCAGGCCAAGCCATGAGCCAGGCCAGGCCCTATAGATGGCTCAGCCTGGCCTGAAGCCACAGCCTCAGCAGCAGGCAACAGATAGTAACAAAAATCATGTATCTACCCAATGTGTCAACCTTAGACAACAGATCCAAAATGAGTTGCTACCACCATGCAAAAAACTGAAAGGCCCAGCGTGAAAACAGGTGAGATCCACCATCCTGACTGCCCAACCCTGTTCAAACACAAAACCTCAAATAACTTCAGAACCGTGAATGCGCGCGCAACCTCTCATATATCATCTGGTAGGTTTTGTATAGTAGAGTCACCTCTAAAAAAAGCGAGCAATTTGGACCAGAATTGCCTGAGTTACACCCTAAACAGGCTAGGGGGTAGGAGGAAGGGTATGCACCGATGAATAATGGCTCAGCGTGGTGGCACAAAGTGCAGGTGAACACTCAAGGGGAGTGGGGAGAGCCTGTAGAACAAGGAATTGAGGGAATATGTGCACCCAATCCTGAGATATTTGCAAATTAGTGCAACAGCTCCTGCACCCATAAAAATACCTATATCTCCAGAACGGCGGCAGCGACAGTGATGCGAAAGGCACCGTTCGAAAGGTCTTGGCGAGGAGAGTCAGTATCCCGATTTGCGAGGAGGTAGACGCGTCGGGGGACGAGATATCGTGTGTTCAGTGTCAAGGGGGAGGGGGGCAGTAGACCTGGACACAGAAAAGTGGATATCTCAAGAACAACTGAGCGCGTCACCATACACAAGGTATCACTGGTTAGCCGTAAACAGGTAGTGACACCATGCAAAAAATGAAGAGGCCTGGCACAGAAATGAGCAAGATATGCCAGCCTGACCTTCCCACCTTGCTCAGAAACAAAAACTCAAATAACTCCAGAATGGTGAAAGCGTGTGCAACGTCTCATATATCATCCAGTAGGTTTCGTCTAGTAGGTTCACATCTGAAAAAAGCAAATGATTCAGTCCAGAATTGCTTGAATTACACCCCAAACATGGTAGAGGGTAGGAGGAAGGGCATGTGCTGACAAACAACAGCACTCTGCAGCACAGCCACAAAGCCGTGGCCTGAGCGCACAGCTCACAGCTTTGGAAAAGTCAGGCCAGGCCCTGAGCCCCCACAGGCCATCCCCATGGCTTGGCTCGGCTTGGCCTAGGAGGGCCCGGCCCGGCTCGGCTCAGGGCTTGAGGCCAGGCCCAGCACAACACTAATCATCATAGACTATCCAGCCAGGTGGTTCTCACCCCACCTCGAGTTTCTCATCTCTCACTGTGGCTGCTCCACCTGTCAGAAATAATGAGCCAACACATCTGATGGATGGGCCCAGCCATGATATGACATAGGAAAGTGAAACTCATGGACAGGCCAGTCAGAACAGTGAAGTATGATTGCACAACTGATGGATTGGGCCATCTGCCATATGAGACATAATGCTGCCACCCTTGGGTGGGCTTGTTGGAAATATCATGTAGGAATAATGCCGCCACCTTTGGGTGGGCCTGTCAGAAATATCATGTAGGCATAATGCTGCCACCTTTGGGCAGGCTTGTCAGAAATATCATGTAGGCATAATGCTGCCATCTTTGTGCAGGCCTGTCAGAAATAATGAGACAACACATCTGATGGATGGGCCCAGCTGTGATATGACATAGGAAAGTGAAACTCATGGACAGGCCAGTCAGAAAAGTGAACTATTATTGCACAACTGATGAATGGGCCCATCCACCATATGAGACATAATGCCACCACCCTTGGGTGGGCTTGTTGGAAATATCATGTAGGCATAATGCTGCCACCTTTGGGTGGGCCTGTCAGAAATAATGAGACAACAAATCTGATGAACGGGCCCAGCTGTGATATGATATAGGAAAGTACAACTCATGGATGGGCCAGTCAGGAAAGTGAACAATGATTGCACAACTGATGGATTGGCCTGTCTGCCATATGAGAAATAATGCTGCCACCATTGGCCTGTCCACCATATGAGACTCATGGACTGGCCTGTCCAGGATATTAACTATGATAGCACAACTGATGTCTACAGGTAGCTGTAATATGTATCTAGCTACTGGAACTCACTCTGCAATGTATTTCCCACAGTAAATGAATGCCATGCAAAGTCAGTGTGGAAGCCCAGCAGAAGTGCAGTGCAGGGGTTCAGATGGGCAGAACCTGTGCCTATGGGTGGGTGTAATATGTATCCAGTGACTGGAACAACTTATTCCACAATTTATTGCCCATGGTAAATGGATGCCATGCAAAGTCAGTGTGGAAGCCTGGCAGAAGTGTGGCTTGCATGGCAGAGCTGATGTGGTGGGTTCAGATGGGTGGCACTTGTGTCTATGGGTAGCTGCAATATGTATCTAGCTACTGGAACTCACTCTGCAATAAGGCAAAGTGTACACCTGATTAGTATGCAGGGGCCTCCCCACAGCCTGGGCCTTCCCCACACTGTGGCTGTGTCATACCTTCCTCCCACTCCGCTTTTTTGATGATGTAAGCAAAAAAGCGGACTCATGGGTTTTATCTCTGCCTCACCACACATCCTCCTTGCTCTGTAACATGCTCTAATGTATCCAAATACATCTGGGACATGTTCCCCCTTAGATAGACACACAAATCTAATTTAATTTAAGCCATTGAATGAGTGTAAAGACACATAGGGATACAAATATAAAATCTGTTCCCAATGCTGCAATTCTTGACATATCAGCATGGAAATTTCAGTCCAGGCCACACTGATATGCTCCTACAATCTATCAAAATCACTAACCCACAGAGGCATCCCATCTTGAGGTATGATCAGGTCTCCCCCTCCCCCTGCAGAGTTGTATCCTGCAACCTGGTGTGAATTCCAATGGCCTGAGAGCAGGGGGGGTGCATGTTATAAGGTCCAAGCCAAAGCATTTGGGTGGTTTAGATGATAGATGAGGTGTTGGTTCGCTTTTTCCCCTGTTTGTGGAGAGGGGTACCACACATCCCCCTCATTAGTAACTTCAATTTTGATTCCTGGGGAGGGTGCCAGCAATATATATCTATCCATCAACAAAGTTTCAACTCCATCCAATGAGTATTGCATGTGCTAGAAGCCAGCCAAGTCTTTTGGACCATGGGAAAGTGACCGAAGAATTTAGGAGACTTGCAAAACATATCAAAATCTCATCATAGCACAAGACACAAGATCCTGATCATTGATATAATATTATAGACAGACTGCCCCATGTATTTCACACCCTCCATGGCTATTCACATATGCAATCTTGATGCAGAATGACTTGAGACCAAGAATGTCCTGTTAGTGAGGTTCAATCTTGTAGGAAGTATTTGCTAGACACCTCACACCCATTTCACACCTTTGACACTTTGGGGGACCATATGATGCAATAACTGCTGGAAATACAATCAGACATGTGCCAATATGCATTCCCCAAAGTATGAGGGCAGTAGAGGTACTGTGTGATGTGCTATGATGAGATTTTGATATGTTTTGCAAGTCTCCTAAATTCTTCGGTCACTTTCCCACGGTCCAAAAAACTCGGCTGGCTTCTAGCACATGCAATACTCATTGGATGGAGTTGGAACTTTGTCCATGGATAGATATATATTGTTGGCACCCTCCCCATGAATTAAAATTGAAGTTATTAATGAGGGGGATGTGTGGTACCCCTCTCCACAAACAGGGGAAAAAGCGAACCAACACCTCATCTATCATCTAAACCACCCAAATGCTTTGGCTTGGACCTTATAACATGCACCCCCCCTGCTCCCAGGCCATTGGAATTCACACCAGGTTGCAGGATACAAGTCTGCAGGGGGAGGGAGAGACCTGATCATAACTCAAGATGGGATGCCTCTGTGGTTTAGTGATTTTGAAAGATTGTAGAAGCATATCAGTGTGGCCTGGACTGAAATTTCCATGCTGATATGTCAAGAATTGCAGCATTGGGAACAGATTTTATATTTGTATCCCTATGTGTCTTTACACTCATTTAATGGCTTAAATTAAATTAGATTTGTGTGTCTATCTAAGGGGGAACATGTCCCAGATGTATTTGGATACATTAGAGCATGTTACAGAGCAAGGAGGATGTGTGGTGAGGCAGAGATAAAACCCATGAGTCCGCTTTTTTGCTTACATCATCAAAAAAGCGGAGTGGGAGGAAGGTATGACACAGCCACAGTGTGGGGAAGGCCCAGGCTGTGGGGAGGCCCCTGCGTACTAATCAGGTGTACACTTTGCCTTATTGCAGAGTGAGTTCCAGTAGCTAGATACATATTGCAGCTACCCATAGACACAAGTGCCACCCATCTGAACCCCCCACAGCAGCTCTGCCATGCAGGCCGCACTTCTGCCAGGCTTCCACACTGACTTTGCATGACATCCATTTACCATGGGAAATAAATTACAGAATGAGTTTCAGTCACTGGATAAATATTATGGCCACCCATAGACACAGCTTCCACACATCCAAACCCCTGCACTGCACTTCTGCTGGGCTTCCACACTGACTTTGCATGGCATTCATTTACTGTGGGAAATACATTGCAGAGTGAGTTCTAGTAGCTAGATACATATTACAGCTACCTGCAGACATCAGTTGTGCTGTTGTATTTAATTTCCTGGACAGGCCAGTCCATGAGTCTCATATGGCAGACAGGCCAATCCATCAGTTGTGCAATCATAGTTCACTTTTCTGACTGGCCCGTCCATGAGTTCCACTTTCCCATATCATATCACAGCTGGGCCTGTCAATCAGATGTGTTGTCTCATTATTTCCTACAGGCCCGCCCAAAGGTGGCAGCAATATGCCTACATGATATTTCCACCAAGCCTGCCCAAGGGTGGCAGCATTATGTCTCATATGGCAGATGGGCCCATCCATCAGTTGTGCAATTATACTTCACTGTTCTGACTGGCCCGTCCATGAGTTGCACTTTGCTATGTCATATCGTGGCTGGGCCTGTCAATCAGATGTGTTGTCTCATTTTATCTCACAGGTGGGCCAGCACAGGAGTTATGCCTTCTTACATGATATTTCCCACAGGTCCACCCAAAGGTGGCAGCATTATGTCTCATATGGTGGACAGGCCCTCCCATCAGTTGTGCAATCATATTTCACTTTTCTGACTGGCCCATCCATGAGTTTCACTTTCCTATGTCATATTGTGGCCAGGCCTGTCCATCAGATGTGTTGTCTCATTATTTCCAACAGGCCCATGCAAAGGTAGTGGCATTATGCCTACATGATATTTCCAACAGGCCTGCCCAAGGGTGGTGGCATTATGTCTCATATGGCAGACAGGCCCATCCATCAGTTGTGCAATTATACTTTACTTTTCTGACTGGCCTGTCCATGAGTTTCACTTTCCTATGTCATATTGTGGCCGGGCCCGTCCATCAGATGTGTTGTATCATTTTACCTCACAGGCAGGCCAGCACAGCCATTATGCCTTCCTACATGATATTTCCGACAGGTCCGCCCAAAGGTGGCAGCATTATGTCTCATATGGTGGACAGGCCCTTCCATCAGTTGTGCAATCATAGTTCACTTTTCTAACTGGCCTGTCCATGAGTTGCACTTTCATATGTCATATCACAGCTGGGCCCATCCATCAGATGTGTTGTCTCATTTTATATCACAGGCAGGCCAGCACAGGAGTTATGCCTTCCTAAATGATATTTCTGACAGGCCTGCCCAAATGTGGCTGCATTATGTCTCATATGGCAGATGGGCCAGTCCATCAGTTGTGCTGTCATATTTCATATCCTAGACAGGCCAGTCCATGAGATATAGCATCCTACATTAGAAGCAGGACAGGCCCATCCATGGGTTGCACCATCCTGTCTGATATCATGGCCAGCCTGGCCTGTCCATTAGATGTGTGGCCTGTCCATATGTTGTGTTAATCCCCTCTCTCAGGCCCATTCATGTGTGGTGGCATTCATCTCACACCCTCATTCAGGGCCCACTCATATGTTACAGTAACTATAGGCACTCAGGCCCACTTATGTGTTATGTCATAATTATTTCAACAGGCCTGCTGTGGGCTCTCCATGAGTGTTGGCATTGTGGCACTGTAGAGATCACTAAGAAATGTAAGGGGAAATGGGGTCTGAAGGGTAGTTTGACCAATAGGGACCCTGCTAGAGAAAAGAACTAGTAGAGAAAATGAAATGAAAAGAACAGAAACACTCAGCTGCAAAACCAGACACAAAACTCCTCAATCCCCCACCACTCTAGGACTCCCCTAGAGCTGTCCTGACCTCACTCTCAAGGGCAGAAAACAGAAGAGACTGTCACAGACTGGTTGCACCAGCCTGTGCTCTCCAGCCTCAATAGTGGTGATTGTTTTTTAACTACTACAAACTCAAGTCCAAGTCCAACCTCGCTTACTAATCAGCCACTTGCCTCGCACCTAAGTCCCAACCCAAGGTACAAAATGGGGATCAAGCCCCTTAGAAAAATCAAACAAACCCTCTACCACTCTCTTACCACTCAATATCCTATTAGGGAGTACTCTCTCCCTACAGCACGCTGGCTACCCATGGGTTGTGACTAAGTGTGACTACTATATGTGCCTATTGATGCATCATTCAATGACAATTGTAGTGTACCTGTGATGCAAGAAGTACTAACTCCCTCACAGCATCACTATCGTGCAAAGTGATGCATCACTTTCCCTGATGGGATCTATCCCCCTTAGGCTGTGTGCTGCCCAATCCCCCACTTTTAATTTACTCCCCTGCTCCGCATTTTTGGTAATTACATAAGCATGTAAATAGTGTTGCCACTACTCCCAAAACATAACCACATTTGGTATATGCCTGATATCCAAGATTCCCACGGAATGCCAGGTGTGTCCCCAGGCTTCCCTCAACTACCAGGCACTATCCCTGCCACATAGACATTATATATGATACTCTATGAGTTTTATAAAAATAATAGACCATAATTGAGTGGTTGTTTGACCACCCTGAAGCCCATGAATAGCTAGAAAGAGTGATAGGGTAAAAACACAAAATGCGAATACTTTTTTGATATTTTGGATGTATCTACCTGGAAATTGTGTCCCCATGATGGGTACATGTGTTGTTACAACATATAAAAAGTTCATGGCCTGGGATGCAGTACTTGAGGTGCAATTCCATGATCTCCTCCTGCCTGCACTGGAAAAATTTTCCTGAGCCATTTTGTGCAGTAAATGTGTTGTAACATGGTATATTAATTATATCTAGTGTATTGAAGTATATATAGACAACCCTTCAAGTGTCTGAGAGACTCTGCATGGCTGCAATGGGATTTAAGAGCTGAGGCCAAAAAACTGTTCGCATTTTTGAGGTATTTGACATGGGCACTTGTAAAATACATCCCCCTCAAGGGTAGATATGTACCTACAACATATCAAAAATTCATGGCATAGGGATGAGTCTATGGAGTGGTGTATCATGATCTTCTCCCCCAGGTGTGTGACTCAGTGAGGTGCTTCCCATGTGGATTGGTGGATCATGGATGGTGTGTATGGATGTCAGTATGTTCCAACTACATATCTACAGTATAATACAGTGAACTGACTGCTTCAAGGCTGAACAAGAGAGGAAACTGTAGAAAAGGCTGTAGGCAGCCTCAGTAGTGACTCAACTACTATATGTATTGAAGTACCTGTAGGCAGCTACAGGGTATCAGTAAGTAGTCTACTGTAAGATATATATGGACTTACCCTCAGTAGTGACTCAACTACTGAGGGAACAGTATGAAAAACATACTACTAAGTGCGCTCTAAGTGCTTATGTAAGCATAAGAAACTCGCACCAAAATGTAATATCACACAGGGGTGATTCAAACTCTGACAGAAACACCACTGGGAAGAGATCAGGGTCCCTATCAGGTTCCAGGCAGCATACTGACATTCTGAATATCCAAATAGCTCTGAGATATTAATACTGACATGAAACCAAATTCCCAAGTGCATCATGGCATGGGGGAAAGCAGGGGAAGTGAAATACACCCACAGAAAGCATGGGAAAATTCATCCCATTAATATCTTGTTTTCTGTAGCTATCAAATCCCAAAAATGCGAAAAATGATACAATGGGGCATGGCTAGTAGTACCATAATTTCACTCCTCAGAGTGAAGCAGAATGATACCCAATCCTGAGTTCTGAGGAGATGTCACCCTAAAGTGGGTTAAAAATGTGTCCAGGAGGTCCAATCAATTGTGAAAAGTCCAAATCCATCATCATTTGGACACCAACCAGCATGTGAAGTGCAATATTTGATGTTTTTGATATGTTTTACAAGTCTCCGGAATTTTGAGGGAATTTTCCCACGCTTTCTGTGGGTGTATTTCACTTCCCCTGCTTTCCCCCATGCCATGATGCACTTGGGAATTTGGTTGCATGTCAGTATTAATATCCAGACCCTTCAGTCAACTATTGGCCTGAAGCTGGGACACCCAACATGTACAATTGACCCTAAAGGTGGGCCTAGCTGACACTGGCTGACTAGCCCTGAAGGGGATAGGCCAAGGTGCAAAGGTGTTTCGGCCTACCCCCCTGAAGGTGGGGTCAGCCTACCTGGGTAGGGGATAGCCCACCCCCCTGAAAGTGGGGTCGGCTGACCTGGCTGGAGGATGGCTCACCCCCCTAAAGGTGGGGTCAGCCAACCTGGGTAGGGGATGGCTTACCCCCCTGAAAGTGGGGTCGGCTGACCTGGGTTGGGGATGGCCTACCCCCTAAAGGTGGGGTTGGCCAACCTGGCTGGAGGATGGCCTACCCCCCTGAAAGTGGGGTCAGCCAACCTGGCTGGAGGATGGCCCACCCCCCTGAAGGTGGGGTCAGCCTCCCTGGGTAGGGGATGCCCCCCCCCCCCTGAAAGTGGGGTCAGCCTACCTGGGTAGGGGATGGCCTACCCCCCTGAAAGTGGGGTTGGCCAACCTGGCTGGAGGATGGCTCACCCCCCTAAAGGTGGGGTCAGCCGACCTGGGTAGGGGATGGCTTACCCCCCTGAAAGTGGGGTCAGCTGACCTGGGTAGGGGATGGGTTACCCCCCTGAAAGTGGGGTTGGCCAACCTGGGTGGAGGATGGCCCATCCCCCTGAAAGTGGGTTGGCCAACCTGGGTAGGGGATGGCCTACCCCCCTGAAAGTGGAGTCAGCTGACTTGGGTAGGGGATGGCCCCACCCCCCTGAAAGTGGGGTCAGCTGACCTGGGTGGGGGATGGCCCACATCCCTGAAAGTGGGGTTGGTCAACCTGGGTAGGGGATGGCCTGGGGGATGGCCCACCCCCCTGGAAGTGGGGTTGGCTGACCTGGCTGGGTGATGGCTCACCCTCCCTGAAAGTGGGGTCAGCTGACTTGGGTGGGGGATAGCTGACCTGGGTAGGGAATGGCCTACTTGGCTGGAGGATGGCCAACCCTTGAAGGATGGGGTCAGCTGATGAGTCTGAGAGATGGATGTCCCAAACACCAGATGATGAAGGTATAAATTCTTGTCATTGGAACTTATTGTCATGGTTAAACAATTTTATTTGGTATTTACAGCACATGTATAGATAATGCCATTTATAGTGTGAACTTCAGCCAGGAAGATGTCCCTTTCTTCCCTTGTTCAAGTTGTTTGGCATTTTTAGGCATAGTGACAGTAAAAGATTTAGATGAGAGGGACTCTCCATCCAACCCCATATTTTTGCCACAGTCCATATAGTTGCATTCATAGGATAGAGCCTTTTGTCCTGAACCCACCTCCCATTTTTGAATAGTTCCACATTGAGGGCATTGGAGTGGCAGGTGGTTACCCCAGGGTCTGATCTTCTTGTCAGTCCAGACCAATTTAACCACCACCAGGTCATTCTGACTCCCAAGTAATCAATATGATGTTAGAATGCCTACCCAGCATTGCAGAGTCATGTAGGGCAAAGAGTGCTGCACTTGAAACATCAAAGCCTTGAATAATGGTGTTGTCAAGGAGACTGTGCAGGTAGGGGCCTGTGGCAGCCAGTTGGAGATGTGGAGCATCAAGAGTATCATGGACCTTGGGTTGAAACTACAAAATGTCAGATTAGTCACCATGAGATGAGGATACTCACATTTGGGCAGCTTTTTTTGACATCTTTGAAACTTTTTTCCTTGGTGACTATAGAACCACAGACATTAAAAATCATATCTGCACCCTTCACCACATCTTTCAAGGGGGTGAGAAGGAGTTCAAGAACCTTACCCAAGTTAGTTGGAGGTCAAGGAGAAGACTTGGTTCAACATACCTCAAGAACCTTGGAGGATACAGCTTCCCCATGAAGCAAGCCAGCAAAGAGATCACCCCTCTTCA